>VZQC01007521.1:396620-472212 GCA_009823505.1 Rhizomys pruinosus
ATTGAATGCCTATAGATCATTGCTGTGTAGCTTGGAGCAGTTTGCTGAAGAGTTTTAGAAATGGGAGGCCTGGCTTGGTGAAGTTTCTAGTTTCAAGGGGAGCAGAGATCACAGGGACTGTGTAATCTGTGGGTCTGGTCAGCTGGGGCTGCAAGGAAACATCAACGCCTGGAGCCCTTATTAATTAATGTTGTGGCTGATTTACAATGCAAATTTAATTCCCAGCCATGGAGAGTGTCAGCAGTTTAAGTGAGGAGCACGGTGGGGAAAGGGTGAACCCTGAAACTTGGGATGGGTTTATGAGGATTCTCTGCTGAGGGTTGGGGGGGGAGAGTTAATTCCATCAAATAAAGAAAATCCCTGCAGAAACCGAGGGTTCAAAATCCCTTCAATCATACTAAGACCAAGAAGTATCAGGCATCTCTAACCTCGCTGTTATAGGCAACCAGGTCCATTGTTAAATAAATACCGCTCAGCCAAAGCGTACATTCAAGTAAAACTTTTAACACCTTTTTATACTGCTCGAGCTGTCCATGTTAACTAGAATCTCTACTCAGATGGGTCCCAGAACTCATCCCTATGGTGTATTTCCCCAGACAGAAATGGCAATATGGGGCATGCTCGAATGGATCGAACTGGTAAAACCACATTCTCCACAATATGAGAACCCAGAGAGACATGCCATTCCTGAGTATAAGATGGAAGTACTGAGAGAGAACCAGACATTTGAAGAGCTTTGTTTTTGTCTATTTCTTAGTAGCCAGATCTTTACAGTTAGAGACGTTGTTTTGCTCGTTTGCATAAATTAATGTACACGTAATAGGTTTACAGGACCTCAGGGTAAGGCGTCAGGTACAGCACTGAATCGCCCGAGACCAGAATGACATGATTTTTACCAATAATTATTCATAATGGGTGGCAAAGGCAAAACAATGGCTATATGGCATGACCCGAAATGATCTTTGGAACTGGCAAATTAACATCGGTTTGCCAGGAACCAAATACATAAGAAACCTACTAAAGTGTTTTATTTGATCGTATAAGGCAGTATTTAAGGCCAACAAGCAAGAAGGAGGTGGTCCTTTTTCCTGCCTGCGGCTTGCCTCTCCTCATCTGGTGAGTTGGTCTTGCTGCTGTGATCAACCTTCAGATGCCCACATGTACTGAACCGGCAGATCTCCTGGAACCCATTGGGCCGTCAGCACTGGATTGGGACTACCAAGACATCCAGCCTGTGGACTTAGCAGTTCCCAGGATTCTCAGTCTTGGCTTTAACCAGTGTGGTGCAGCTACTGTGGAATCCTTGAACCTCTGTCACGTGAGCAAAGCAAAAATTGTATATAGCTAGTAATATTCATCCCTGTTGCTCTGTTTCTTTAGAGAAACCCTGATAATACAACCTTCTAACATGTTTCATTAACAATGGTTGTAGGTCTTTTTGATATGTTTTATAGATATTCTGGGCTCTGTGAACCTGTCGTCGGGCCTGGGCTTTTTTTAGTTGGAGTTTCTTATTAACATCTTCAATTTCTTCATAATATATCGGGTCTGTTTAAGTTGTCGATCCTTCTTTGGGTTGAGTCTTTGGCGATTCCGCAGGATTTCAGATATTCATCCATTTCTTCTAGATTTTCAAACTTGGTAGAATATAGGTTCTTGTAATATTCCCATATAATTTTCTTGATCTTTTCCTTGTCCGTTGTGATATTTCCCTTTTCATCACAGATTGTATTGATTTGGAGTTGTTCCTTCTTTCTTTTTGTTAACTGGGCTAGAGGTCTGTCTATCTTGTTTATTCTTTCAAAGAACCAACTTTTGGCTTCATTGATTTTTTGTATTGTTTTCTTTGTTTCTATTTCATTGATTTCTGCTCTGATTTTTGTTATTTCTTCCTGTCTGTTGCGTTTAGGGTTCATCTGTTGTTGCCTCTCAAGTGCTTTTAGCTGTAGTGTTAGATCATTCACTTGTGCTCTTTCTGTTTTTCTAATGTAGGCACCCAGGGCTATAAAGTTCCCTCTTACGACTGCTTTTAAGATATCCCATAGGTTTTTTTGTGTTGTATTGTCATTGTCATTCAGTTCCAGGAATGCTTTTATTTCTTTCTTTATCTCTTCCTTGACCCATTCATTATTCAAGAG
The DNA here is from genome assembly GCA_009823505.1 of Rhizomys pruinosus. Classification (NCBI taxonomy): domain Eukaryota; kingdom Metazoa; phylum Chordata; class Mammalia; order Rodentia; family Spalacidae; genus Rhizomys; species Rhizomys pruinosus. The sequence goes on from VZQC01007521.1 coordinate 398,759, forward strand.
TGTGTTGTTTAGTCTCCATGTGTTCTCATAGGCAGTAGGGCTTATCCTGGTGTTGATGTTGAGCTTTATTGCACTGTGATCTGATAGAATGCATGAAATTATTTCAATGTTTTTGTATTTTTGAAGCTTTCTTCTGTGTTCCAGTATGTGGTCTGTTTTGGAGAATGTTCCATGGGGTGCTGAGTAGAAAGTGTATTCTCTGGTATTAGGGTGTGTATTAGTCACTTTTCTGTTGCTGTGATAAAGCACTATGAGCAAGAAACTTATTAAAGGAAGAGTTTATTTCAGCTTATGATTGACAGTTCTAGGGAATTAGAGTCCATTTTGGCGGGAGGTGTGGCGGCTGGATCTGGAGCAGCAAGCCAAGGGTCACATCTCATAAAGAGCACAGGAAGCCAAGAGAGAGCAACTGTAGACCACGAGGCTTGTTAAACTCACTAAGCCTGCCCCCAGTGTCATACTTCCTCTAGCACCGCCACACCTTCTAAGACCTCCAAAAACAGTGCCACCAACTGGAGACAAATTTCTGAATACTTATAGCCTATGGGGGACACTCATTATAACCACCACAGGGTGGAATATTCGGTAGAGGTCTTTGAGGTCCATTTGGTGTATCATTTTGTTCAGTTCAGATGTCTCTCTGTTTATTCTTTGTCCTGTTGACCTATCCAAAGGATTCAGTGGGTATTGAAGTCCCCTACTATGAGTGTACTGGGGTTAGTGTGTGATTTGTGGTCCTGGAGAATTGTCTTCATAAAGTTTGGTGCATCAGAGTTTGGGGCATATATATTCATAATTGTGAAATCTTCTTGGTGAATTGTTCCTTTGATAAAAATGTAATGGCCTTCTTTGTCTCTTCTGATTTCTTTTACTTTGAAGTCTATTTTGTCTGATTTTAAAATAGCAACACCTGATTTCTTTTTGGTACCATTTGCTTGGAATATTTTTTTCCATCCTTTCACTTTAAGGTGGTGTCTGTCCTTGAAGGTAAGATGTGTTTCTTAGTAGACAGCATATGGATGGATTCTGTTTCCTAATCCAATCTCCAAGTCTATGTCTTTTGATTGGGGAATTTGGTCCATTAATATTTAAGGTTATGACTGATAGGTTTGTGTTGCTTCCTTTTGCCTTATTATCCATTTGTGGTTTGGGTTTAGGTTTCTACTTCTGCAGTTATGCTTTTATTGATTTCTCTTTCTAGGAGCCTGGAGATGGTTGCTTCTTTCTTCTGTTCTTTGAATTGCTTCAAGTATTGTTTGAAGGGTTGGTCTTCCAGACATGTATTCTTTCATCTTGTTTATGTCATGGAAGGTTTTTCTCTCTCCTTCAATTATAATCGACATTTTTGCTGGGTATAGTAACCTGGGTTGGCATCTTTTAACACTGGGAATGCTTTGCTCCAGGTTATTCTTGCTTTCATAGTTTGCATTGAGAAGTCAGTTGTAATTCTGATAGTTTTCCCCTTATAGGTCACTTGTTGTTTTTCTCTTGCTGCTTTGAGGATTTTATCTTTGTTTTGGGTGTCTAGCATTTTAACTATGATGTGGCATGGAGAATTTCTTTTCTGATCTTATCTGTTTGGAGTTCTATGTGCTTCTTGTATTTGTGTTGGTTTGTCTGTTTTTAGTTGGGGGAAGTTTTCATCTATTATTCTGTTGAAGATGGGATGAATACTATTCTCTTGGGATTCTTCTCCTTCCTCTACTCCTATGGTTCAGAGGTTCAATCTTTTAATAGTGTCCCACAGTTCCTGTTAATGACTTCTTGGGTCTTTGTTCTATGATGCTTAGGGCTTGTGTCTAGAGTCTGCATTGTTGATGTGCCAACTAGGCATTAGCTATTCACAGACCATGTCTGTGTATGTCCAGTTATGGAACTCTTCACTATGCATCTGGAGCAAAAGAAGCTTCTTTTCTGAATGATTCCTGGTACATTTGTCTGTAAATATAAGGACACTTCTTTTGTCGTTAGTAAATGTTACCTTGGCCTAGGGATTTATCTACCTTGTGGAACTGTCTAAGGTCTATGACCTCTCCTGGCTATGTTAACAGTACCACACATGAGTTTCCTTTCACTGAGGGGGCTTTAGATCTAATTGGTTAGCCATTGATTTACCCCAAGATAGAAGTTCTGCTATTGCATCAATGTCATATGCTGTGATGACCATTGACATGGATATTTGGTGTTGAGGCTGATGTTGGGCCATTAATTGGTGATCTCCCTTAGTGGCTTACATTGTGCTCTCCATGGCTATATAAGAAAAAAAAAACTGGTCATTTGTTTTCTTCTTTTTTTTTTTTTTTTTTACATTTTTTTCTATATTCTAGATATTAATCCTCTGTTAGGTTAATAGTTGGTGACAATATTTTCCTCTATTACATAGTCTTCCTCTTTACTTGATTGGTCATCTCCTTTGCAGATGATTTTTTAGTTTAATGGGGTCTCATTTGTTGACCGTTTACCCTAAATGCTGCTGGAGATGTCTTGTGGCAGCAACTACAGAATTCTGATCCTAATATTCCTACAAACCAACCATCTTTATAGTCAATTGCCTTTCACATTTAGCTCTTATAGGTAGATAACTAGGAGTAACTGGCCTTCTCTTTAAAGTCTAGTGACATAGGAGCTTGATTTTTAAGCAATTTCCAAACACATAGGCATTGATTGATGGGACATATGAATGAAATATGGTCATTCAATACAAGTATGTATAAACACTGTTATAATCATGCACTGGGGATTTGTAAGCCCATAAAATATACCACATCATCATCATTATCATCATCATCATCATCATCATCATCATCATTTTTTATCTACAAAACAAAATAATGTACATTATATTTTTATCACTTTTCAATCTTTAGTTAAATTCATAGGTATTCTTGGCGTGTTGACTATAGTGCTTCTATAATACCAGATTATAGCTCCACTTTATGATATAAAGAAGATAGAATAATTGACTATTTAAATTATATAAGAGAATTCAGCCATTCAAAGCCTCTATTAGAAAATTCAAAGCATATATAAAATAATATATAAATTCAAGTAATTACTTACTATAGTGAATTATTAAAAGAAAATAATGCTTTTCTAATGAGGTTAAATCTAAACTAGGATGTTGTAAGAAGAAGTTTAACTCTACATCAATGTCAGCATCAAATGAGTTACATTTTTGATTGCTATTTTTTATTAAAAATTAATGTCAGATAATTCAACTATGAAAAAAATTATCATATAGTTTGAATAACACAGAGCACATAAAGAACAAAATGCCAGACCTGTTCTTTATAGTCATTAAAAAGTGGTAAAATAGTAAGCAGCTGCACATTATTTAACTCATTGTTTTTTGAAATAGCAATATTTCAATTTTTCAATAGTAGATTTAAAGTAAGAACTTTTGAAAACTGCCTGAAGTTATCCCTAAGAGTTTATCTCCATTACAGGTTCTCCAATGCTGGCTTAGAACAGGCTGGGAATTAAAGCAAACACAATGTTCTCACAGTCTAGGTGTTGGATCACATAGTTTGTGTATTTTAATAGGGCTCTTTCTCCAGAAATTATAATACACTTTGAATGAGTTGACATTAACCCTCACAGCTGACAAAACAGATTGTATGCTGGGAGCTGCTTTGTGGTGGCTTGGTGTGACTAATGAGGGATAGAAGCCACTGAAGTCAGGTGTGGCATTTGAAACTAGATGAGTCTCTAGTTTCTGAGCAGAAGAGTGACAGGGCCAAAGTTATCACATAGTATGGACATATCCATGTATCTTTGACCACATCAGTGAACTATCAGAGAACTTAGACCAGAAGACTGGAGTTTTAGTGCCAGCCCCTTTCACCTAAAGGCTGAACTTGAAGATGTTGCTCAAGCCCTGTGAGTCTTCAGACTGCAAATTGTCAAACATAGTAGGATTGCATCACACACTGTTATCTTGTGAGAATAAAACCAGTAATAGAAGCTCTGCATATGCTAAGGATTATAAAGCCAGTAAAGTCCACATATTTAAATCAGAATATAAAAGGAAAATAATGGTCCCCAAGTGTGGATCTTTGAGAATAACAGGAGTGGAAAACAAAGGAAAACGTGATGAGGTCAGACTGACAAAGGACGCAGTTGCCAAAGCTTGATTCTTTATGCCAAGTCTGCCAACCTTATGGATTGGGTAATTCACCTAAGTTCCGGTTAGAACAAAACACAGATTGGATGTTCATTCCAACTACAAAATGGATAATAAGGAGGGTATGGTGGACATGCCTGCCATTGCAGCAGTCATAGGGCAGTGGTAGGGGTCACAAGTTTGAGGACAGCTTGGGCTATATGATAAAACCCTGTTACAAAAATCCAATGGCTAAGGCTAGAGCTCAGTAGTGGATGGCAAAACCCTGGGATTAGATTTTAGTCCTGCTAGAAAAAGAAGTGAAGGGAAAGGAGTCCTAGGCCTGTGAGTTTTCCCTTACATGTTGGCTTAAGCAACATACAATTATTGACTTGCTAGAATGTGACAGATTTTTTAGTTTATTTTAATGCCTAAAACTTTATGCTTGAATGCTTCTTCTAAACAAAAAATGAATATGAAATAGAGGCAATTATTTTCAAATGACTTAGATTGAAAATTTTATCTTCCCTACCCCTCAGCTGCCTTCTCTGCCCACAATGGGCATGCTCTTGACAGGCACCTTGGAGCCACAGCTGCTCCAAATCCTTAGTCGTGAGGATGCACAGTTGCTTGATGATGTAGGTGGACCTTCTTCCATCTGCCCCTGCCTGAAGTTGCTGTTCTCCATACATTCAGCTCCTTGGAAAAAAGGTTCTATGAGCATAGATTGTTTATTAGGATTGTTGACACTGTTTTGTGCTCTGTGCAGATTAGTCATTCGAAACTTGTTTATCTGTGGAAGGAAACTGAAGAAAAGATCATGAATTATCAAAGTGCTTTGAAGGTGTTATTAATATATAAGAGCCATATTGAGCATTAAGGTAGAAAAAATGAAAAAATATTAATCAGATCATCAGAAGTTGGAATCTTCAAGAACACTGTTCTGTCAGCAGCAAACTGCCATCCTACACTGATCTGCTCTTATTCACAAGTCCTAGCACCAGACTTCTGGGGACTGGCCTGGGAGGACCCCATCTGTGGAACATTTACATGCTGTCCTCTGAATTTACTCATCTTCTGTGTATTAGACTACTTTGAAGTATATAAACAACTTCTAAAATCAATATTAATTAAAGTATAATCACACTTATATGTATATATATTTAAATTACATAATTTCCTAAGTTCAGCAAGCACATGCCTGAGCAGCTATTGCCACAAGCAAAGAAGGCTATATAGTCAATTTCTCTAATAGTTCTGTCGTTTTTGTGATTCCCCCTTCCTTTCTTGTCAATAGAACCACTAATCCAACTATGCATCTGTTTGCATTTCCTATAGAATTGCACACCCAGAACTAGCTGGGGTTTGTTGTTCTGTAGTAGTGGCTTTGATGTTATTCTCTGATTCATTTGTGTTGCAAAATGGAGCAAAGCACATTCTTCTATACTACTGAGCATAACATACTATGGAAAATCAGTCTGCTGATTGCTTATGGGTGGATATTTGGGAATTTTCTGGACTTGAGTCACTACAAATAAACTGAGATGAATATTTTTGGGGAAAAAAAGGAAAAAATTCATCTTCGGTGAAGATATCAATGAAACAGAGGAAAACTTTGTAAAATATTTAGTATGGGGCTGAGAACTTCGTGGTTAAGAGCACTGGCTGCTCTTGCAGAAGGCCCACATGTCAGCTAACAACTGTATATTACTCCAGTTCCTGGGGATTCCAGTGCCCTCTTCTGACCTCTGCAGGGTCACTGAAGTGACCACTGAATGACGTGGGTGCACTTACATCCATGCAGGCAACACAGTCATGCACTTAAAAATAATAAGTAAAATGTCGTAACAGGAAATATTTATTATTTCTTGATTCCATATATATTATTTCTTTCAGTAGTCCATAAATATTAATTTTTCTGTTCATTTCACACAGCCAGATATGGTTTCATCATTAAATTCAGTGTTTCCTTTTTTTATTTTGATTCATTTTTTTTAAAGACTACTAAGGACCCATAAAAATCTTGGCTTGTAAGAGAAGCCCACACTAACTCCATTTTGAGTATAGCCACCATTTTAAGCAATTACTGGAACCTGCCCAATTCAGGGAAAAGGTCAATTGCTCAAGGTCAGTTGCTTGAGGCCTCAAGAATAGCTAATAAAATTTAAACTTGTCTAAAGATAACTGTTGATACTGTTGATATGTGAGGACAGGTGGACTGACTTAACATTTCCTCATTCCTGTCCCGAGATTGTGTCTAAAGATAACCTTTGGTATGTAGGGGCAGGTGGGCTGACCTAACCATGAGCTGTAACTCTGCTATTATCCAGTAAGGCTAGAAATTACCCAAACCCCACTAAATTTCCCCTAGACCCTGTATAAAAGGCCTGCCAGCTAAGTTATCAGGGATCAGAGCTTTTTCCCTCCCACCCCAGCATGCTGATTTACTAACCCCCCCCCAAAATAAAGTCTTGGTTTTCCATCCTTTGGTGTCTGGTGTGGATTCTCGGACCCTAACAGGCTCATCTGGAACATATTTATCTATGTTTATCTTATTAGAAATAGAGCTGATGAATTTAAAAGCTATCATTTGTTAACTCATTTTGAGTGCTAATAATGAGCATAATTATGTGGCAATTTTAAAAGCAATTTCATCTTTAAAACAAAGATAGTAAAAACAGTGGCATTATTTCCAGATTTTCTAAATATTTTTAATGTCAGGACTTAGAAAAGGAGCAGTTCCATCTTATACTCCATTTGAATTATTTGTAATTTGCATTGTTTACTTGAAATATTTGAAGAAAGCCTGGTGTAATGGTTTATACTTGTAATCTCAACACTTGAGAAATTAAGGCAAGGGGATCATTAAAAAGTCTCAGGCCAGTCTAGATTTCATAATGAGATTCAGGCTAGTCTGTCCTAAAAGTAATACTAAGCTTCAAAAAATAAACCAAAATAAATAAATAAGTAAAATACAAGAAGAAAATCCATCCATGATTAGGTGTTGGAAAAGGAAGGAATTTCTAGTGTTCATTTCAGGGGAGAATGGCAGATACTACAGCAAAGTTGGGCAAGTGATAGTTTCTCAAGAGCTATTTATAGTGTTTCATTTCAGACTATTTTAATAACTTCATATTCCTTAGCATTGAAATCCATTGCACTTTGAATGAGTCTTTTACAAAGATCAAGTCTGAATGTGCCTCCCCAAATCGCACATGTTGGAAGCTCTACCTCCTAGGACATGTCTGGGTCCTGGTAATGGAGCCCTCATAGGAGGATTCCTATCTTCAAAGGGGTTCTTGCTGTCTTAGGACTGAATGGTTAAATCAAATCGGACTGTCACACAGTGAAGCTGTCCTTGTGCTTTGTCCCTTCTGCATATGACTGCTTGTTTCCCAGCTTACAGCCATGGGCTGAAGCACCAGGAAAGTTCTCCACAGAAGCCAAGCAATTCTGGTGCCACTCAGCCTCTAGAATCATAAGCCTAAATAAGCCCTTTTCTTTCATAAATTACCCTGTTTCATGTATTCTGTTACAGCAGTGAAAAAGCAGAGACAATATGGTGATTGTGGAGCTGCTAACGCAGTGGTTGAACAGGCTGAAGAGGGGTTATGAACAGGGCTGGTGACCCTGTGGCCAAACACGCAGCTGTGGGACTGACAATTCCATGGACAAATATGTGATTATGGAGCTGCTGGCTCCCAGGACCAAACGAGCTGAAGAGCCAGCTGTGGGGTAGATGGCCCCACAATCAAGCTGGCTAAAAATAGCACAGGTGCTGTAACAGCCTGGGGATCACGTCAGGTGGTGACAATCAGTGAAAATCTATTTATTTCCACACAGCTGGTAGCTTGAATGGGTCTGGGGGCAGATAACCTCTGCATTACATGACATCGCCGCCCCGTGGCCAATCCTAGACCTCCATACTATCATACGTCATCCCAACTCCTAGGGTGTATTCAGAAGAGCATGCTGTCAGGCAAGGCAACTTATGACTTCTGAGCGTGTGCTAGCAGAAGATAGGCTGTGGCCTGCAGATTTTGCTCCACATAGTGTGCTAAGCAAATTGGTAGCCAGCATCTGCTCAAGATACATCTGAGTCCAGGATTGCTATCTCACATTGATGTCATGCCTAAGACATTGATTCATAGACGTATACAGATCTTCCAAATACTGATACATTTTATTTTATAAAATAAAAAATTACTACCACAGATTATATCCAAAAAGACTTTATTAGAAAGCTGTTATGTTTGCACTGGTTTTTACGAGTTTTTCACGTTTCCGATGCTCGTTTGAAAGCTTCTGTTTTGTCATTGGCAATAAACATTGAATGGTGCCTTTCTTTGAAGTGACAAGCCTACTCTTTTCACTTCTGAGAAAATGCCAAATACTCAAGTCTAAAAACTCATGGGTTGACTGTCAGTCATCCTCTCAAGCAAGCAGGGTGAGTGTGAAGATGAGCACTCGTTCATCTTGGAACCCAAACGATCTCACGTGCTTTTCCTGGGGAGTCACTGGTAGACCTACCTTGTGTTTATGCCTCATTTCACAGACTATTAAAAGATGTACTTAAGAACCAACATTAAATAATTTTTTTCTTTCCATTAAGGGCATTTTTAAGTGAAATTACAAGTAAATTCTTAGTCTGGTAGAGAGCGAATTGCTGTTGGCCTGATTCATGCAAAGATACTAGAGATTTTATCTACCTATTTTCCTCTTGTAGCTTGGCTATGAATATTAGCACAGCAAAAAGAGCAAAAAACGTATTATTACAAAATAGTTCCAGCCCTACGGACTCCTTAGGGATTCTGCTGATATGTAAAGCGCTGGCACAGGTATCTCTTGAGACATTTTAGGACACGCAGCTTTGGGTTTCCCCAGCTGTGCCACCAGCTGATGGGAAGTTGGTGCGGCACAGGTTAGAGAGCTTATCTGATGTCATATGAAGTAATTTGGCTTTTATTCTACTGATAAGGTTGAGATGAGTTCAAGAACGAGAACAGCAGTCGGTCCCACAGACATGCAGAGTCAGGGTCTGACTTGAAGAACAAACCCCCGGAAGTACAGTGACGGAGGGTAATGGATGGAACGTCTCGCTCCATTGGTCCCAGGAATCTTCAAGTCTGTGCCATAGTCTTCTGGGCTGTTTTGATACATATGAGATGCAGATGAGAAACAGAAACTTACACAAGTTATGAAAATACCCATCGGGCTGGAGAGATGGCCTAGCGGTCAAGAGCACAGACTGCTCTTGCAGAGGACCAGGGTTCGATCTCCAGCACCCACATATCGGCTGAGAACTGTCTTTAACTCCAGTTCCAGGGGAATCCAGCACCCTCTTCTGACCTCCGCGGCATTGCACAACACGGGTGTACAAACCTTCATGCAGAGAGTACATTCATACCATAAATAAATAAATAAAATTAAAAAAAAGAAAATACCAATAAAGGCAGGCATATTTCACTCTAAAAGTTTCTATTCAAGCCCGGCCTTCTTATTTATATCTGTGGACGTCTATCTCTCTGAGTTCCCTGGGTAGGTACTCCACATGAACACTACTAAGCACCTGTCTCACAAAACAAAATAGAACCCCATGTCATAGGTGCTATTTATGGAAAGATGCAGTTGTTTCAGACACTCAGAACTTGCACCTTAGGTCAGTGACTTCACAATGCTCTTCAGAAGAAGGTACAGCATTAGCATGCCCCAGCGACCTTCTTAACATTTGTCAAGCTTCCATTTCCAGTAACAAATGGATTTTGTAGAAACAAAGTGTTCCCCACAGAATATGAATACTAATCACTCTATTTTCCAACTGAAAATGTAATAAAGTATTCTTCAGCTTAGAATTTTGCTTTTTAATTATGAATATTTAAGCGTCAATTAATATTGGCTAGTCACTGCCCTTTAACAAAGGGCAAGAATTATTCTGCTCTGAATTTAAAATTGGTGTGGCCATTATTGATAGGGAGAATAATTCTTTAGAACATTAGTATTTCTTTATTACATAAGAAGAAATGTAGTTCTGTAATAAAAAGCAGTGTCTTTGTTCAGCTGTTCTCTGGAACCTTTCTGACATCTTATCTTTACTGGGTTTCATGTAAGCACCTCACAGATTGTTCTTTTTTTCTTTTTTAATTTTTTAAAATTTTATTTATTTTTGTATGTGTATGAATATACTGTCTGCACGAAGGTCTGTGCACCCATGTCATGCAATGCTGCGGAGGTCAGAAGAGGGTCTTGGATTCCCTTGGAACTGGAGTTCTCCTGGAATTGGAGTTACAGACGGTTCTTAGCTGCCATGTGGGTGCTGGGGATCGAACCCGAGTCCTCTGCAAGAGCAGTTGGTGCTCTTAACCGCTAGGCTATCTCTCCAGCCCAAGATTGTTCTTTTTTTCTCATTTATCCCATATGGTCTTTGCTTGCAAACGTGAGATCCTACCACATTTTCAGTGTAGTAACTGTTACACATTAGTCGTACCTTTGAGTTTTTTTCTTCTATTACTTTTTTTTCTCATTTTTTAACAGTAAGTAATAATTTATGTGTACAAGCATCCTTCATGTAAAACCAATTTGCAAGCAGTTGTGCCCAAACCTACACAGCCCAAGGGTCCCACCATCCAGCTAGGGGGCTTTTATGTTCAATCAAGTTGATCAAATAAGTGTCCAGGCTCTATTGCTGTAGTTTCGCCATTCACCCCTATCACAGCCCTTACATATTACCACACCCCCTCTTCCGCAGATTATTCCCTAGGCTTAGAAAAGGGGCACAGGTGGACAAGAAGTAAAACAGTCTACTTTCTCTGGAGCTGTCGTTTTGGACTCTGGTCAATTCTGGCTGTTTCATTTCATGGGCTGACAGTTTGTCCAGGAATAACCTTTCAATCCTAATAATGAAGCACAGACAACTAGATATATAGGTATTTAAACAGTACTAATTGTTATGGTAGGTTACTTTGGTATGACACAGATATTTGGGTTATATGTTAATCCATGAATTACATTTTTTTCCTGTAAAATATGACAGGGTCTTACTGTGGCTTATAACATCTCCTAACAGCTAGAGGATGTAAGTTTGTGGCATCAGCCATGGGTTATTCCTCCAAGGAGAGAGCTAATAGCCAATTAGATTTGAGATATATGGGCATATGGCTGCCACTGCTGCACATTATTTCCAGGCAGGTGAGATATAGCTGGTGCTGATGGAGGAGTCTTGCTTGACTCAGGGAGACCTATATTTGCTTTATTGGTTTAGTGGCCTTTGGTAACACTTTCTGGTATTCCAGAGACCAACTGTACACTTACAAGTGTGGTCTCAAAACATCTTTCCCATGTTTACATCAGGTCTTTAATGGCAGGGTCTTATTGCTTCTCTTCTTGAAGGTATCCCAGTTTACAGGCAAGAAGCCTTTATCTTTTTTGGGGGGGGGGCTTGGATCCCCTGTCCAACATCTCCTTGGTAGAATAATCCATTGCCGATATCAGAGCTCTCCTGTATTAATATATTTTGCTTAGGTGCACAGCTTAAGGAGACTTTAGTATTGTATTTGGTTCTGAATAGGGAATAATCGTTTTCACAGTTCCTATGTCTATTAGTCAATTAAAGAAGGCAGTTTTACCAGTTTTATAAGAGATTACCTCTATAATAGTTGGCTCCAATTTACAGTTAGAGAATGACCTCATCATCATCATCATATTCTTCCTTGTTCTATGAAGGAGAGGTAAGAAAATCTCTCCTATTAAAACTTTGCAGCACCTAGAAGGTAAGTTTCATTAGGACTCATTATAAACAGTTGTTACAAGTAGGATCCACAGAGGGGTTTGATGCCTGTAGCCGTCTGAGGCTTTTCTTCCTTTCAATGTTCAGATGGGCCAACCTTTCTGCTGGCACTTCCTGGTGTATCCTACACAATGCAAAGCTGTGTCTTTTCTTTCTCAGCCATTAAGTTCGTGACATTTTGACCTGTGGGAACATACAAATCTTTTCCCGTAGTTAGTTTTAAGATTTAAATTGCAAAGTTTTTGACAAAAAGGTTTCATATATATCTGTATCCCCCCCTTTTTATTTTAGGGTTTTTTTTGACCCATGAGTCTCAAAAAGGCAGTTGTAGTACATGTACCTATAGGCAGGAATCAAGGCACAGATTTCATCAAATTCACTCAAGCTGTTTTGGGTGACTGTATGTCATTAACTTTGGAAGCAAACAGTTTCTTAACTTAAATCATACTACAGGTAAAAGAGAATGCTACAAGATGATACTGTACAATAGAAAAATTATAGAGAACATTTGTATGTGCCAATCCCAAAGTTATTGTTATACAGATTTTAAGTAAAACAAATGTGGATGACAACAATTTATATTTCCAATTAACTAAGGTGCATTACCATTTTTATCAGAACCTTTAAACCAATGTTGTTTAACATACACATATTTACTTTTACTAAGTCCTAAAACACCATGTAACCTGTAGACAGAGTCAGGGCAAAATTGGATACTTGTTGAACTCACGTCAATTAAGTATACGTTAATCGACTATAGACCCGTGTCCCTCTCCCACCCCTCCCACCTCTCCCGATTCACCACCTCTCCCGATTCACCATTTCAGTCAGTTTTCTGATGCAGTCTTTCTGTTGTTGTTCTTTTAATATGCATCTCTCTCGACAAGAAATATTTACAAATGGGTTATTGGCGCTAGCATCCACAGATGAGGGACACCATTCGTCATTTGTTTTTCTGGGACTGTGTTACTTCACTTAATATAATATCTTCTAGCTCCACCCATTTACCTGCAAAGTTCATGATGTTGTCTTTCTTTACTGCTGCATAGAACTCCATTGTGTACATGTAACACATTTTCTCTATCCACTCGTCAGTTGAGGGGCATTTGGGTTGGTTCCAGCTTTTTGCTATTGTGAACAGAGCTGCAATAAATATAGCTGTGCATGTATTTCGTAGTAAGATGTGTCTTGTGGGCATATACCCAGGAGTGGTATGACTGGGTCAAAAGACAAGCTCATTTTTAGTCTTCCAAGGGTTCTCCACACTGCCTTCCATAGTGGCTGTACAAGCTTACATTCCCACCAGCAATGGATGAGTGTTCCCCCTCCCCACAACCTCTCCAGCACTTGATATCCTTTGTTTTCTTGATCCTGGCCAGTATTATCGGAGTGAGATGATATCTTAGAGTGGTCTTAATTTGAATTTCCCTAATTATTAGTGGTGTTGAACAGTTTTTAAGATGTTTCTCAGCCATCTCTAATTCCTCCTCTGTGAAGTCTCTGTTCATTTCTTTGCTCCATCTTTTGAGTGGTTCATTTGTTTTCTTTCTTCTTTGTTTTTTGAGTAGCTTGTATACTCTGGAAATTAATGCTTTGTCAGATGTATCTCTGGTGAAGGTTTCCTCCCACTCTGTGGGATTTCTCTTCACTTCCTTGATTGTTGCTTTTGATGTACAGAAGCTTTTGAGTTTAATGAGGTCCCATTTGTCAATTGTCGATCTTATTTCTTGCACAGCTGCTGTCTGATTTAGGAAGTCTTTTCCTATGCCTATGTCTTGTGGTCTACTGCCAAGTTTCTCTTCTATCACCTCCAGAGTTTTGGGTTTCACACTGAGGTCTTTGATCCATCTGGAATTGACTTTTGTACAGGGTGAGAGGTAGGGGTTTAATTTCATTCTTCTACAGGTGGTGATCCAGTTTTGCCAACACCACTTACTGAAGATGCTGTCTTTCCTCCATTGTATCTTCTTGGCCCCCTAGTCAAATATGAGGTGGCTGAAATTGTATGTGTTCAGGTTTGGATCTTCAGTTTTATTCCATTGATCAACAGGTCTGTTTTTGTGCAAGTACCAAGCTGTTTTTATGACTATAGCCTCTATTGCTCTTTTCACTCAGGGTTGCTTTGGCTATTCGGTGTCTTTTGTTTTTCCAAATGAAATTGAGGATTTTTTTTTCAAGCCTATGAAGAAGCTCTTGGGGATTTTGATTGGGATTGCATTAAATCTGTTTGGGTAGAATGGACATTTTTACTATATTTATTTTCCCAATCCATTAGCATGGGAGGTTTGTCCATCTTCTGAGGTCTTCCTCAATTTTCTTCTTCAGGGGTTTAAAATTTTTGTTGTAGAGATCCTTGGTGTCTTTGGTTAGGTTTGTTCCTAGGTATTTTATTGTTTTTGAGGCTATTGTGAGTGGGAAGGTCTCCTTGTAGTCCTTCTTCAGTTGCTTGTTGTTGGTGTAAAGAAAGGCTACTGATTTTTCTAGATTTATTTTGTATCCTGGCCCTTTACTGAAGCTCTTAATCGTTTCTAGGAGTTTTCTGGAGGAGTTCTTAACATTTCTTAGGTAGACAATCATATCATCAGCAAAAGGGGATAGCTTGACTTCCTCTTTTCCAATTAGAACTCCTTTAATTTCCTTTTCTTGCCTTATTGCCCTAGCAAGGGTTTCAAGCACTATATTGAAAAGGAGTGGTGACAGGGGGCAGCCTTGCTGAGTTCCTACCTTTAAGGGGAATGCTTCTGTCGTTTCATTTCCCCATTTAGGATGATATTGTCTGTGGGTTTCCTGTATATGGCTTTGATTACATTGAGGAATGATCCCTCCAGTCCAATTACCTCTAGGACTTTAAACATGAAGGGATGCTGGATTTTGTCAAAGGCTTTCTCCACGTCAGTTGAGATGATGGTGTGGTTTTTGTCTTTCAGTTCATTTATATGCTTGATGATATTTTTGATTTTCATATGTTGAACCATCCCTGCATCTCTGGAATGAATCCAACTTGGTCATGATGGATGATCTTCTTGATGCGGGTCTGCAATTTGCCTGTATCTTCTTTAGAATTTTGGCATCTGTGTTCATTAGGGAGATGGGTCTATAGTTCTCTTTTTTGGTTGTATCTTTACCTAGTTTTGGTAATAGTGTGATGCTGGATTCATAGAAGGAATCTGGGAGAATTCCCTCCATCTGTATCCTTTAATTTTTAATCCATTCAAAGGATTCTTTTCTCCCATAGCTTTAGGAACAATGTGGGAGGGTACTCTCTCCCCTGCCCTTTCGTTATATTTAAAATCATCAATTTTTTTATGTCTTTTTGAGACAGGGTCTCCCTTTAGTTCCAGCTGGCCTGGAACTTGCTATGTAGACCAGGCTGACCTTGAACTCACAGAGATCTGCCTTCCTCTGCCTCCCAAGTGCTAGGATTAAAGGCGTGCACCACCACGCCCATCGAGATCATCAATTTTTTAAGTTGTCTTAATTATTCATATGTGTATGCCTGTATGTGGGTATGTTCATGTGACTTCAGTGCCCTTGAGGACTAAACTGTCAGATCTCCTGGAGCTAGAGCTACTGGCATTGTGAGCCACCTGACATGGGTGCTGAGAACCAGGCTCAGATCCTCTGCAAGAGCAGTACATACCCTTGACACAAGATCAGAAATATAAAATTTTTTGATCAAACAGTGAGTAAACAATTACTAGATCAATCCCCTTTTCCAAAAAAGGGTCTCATCTCCAGATGGCATGAAGCACTTTCACGCCAGGAGAAGGCTGCACATAGAACACCCATGAGACTTTCACAGATTCCCACAGCCTTCCACATGGATCTGACTTTAGACTCAGGATTAGGTTTAAAGATAGCATCAGACAGGGGCAGTTCACATGGCATTTCCTGTTTAAATGACAACAGCAACATCTGCAGTCTGCAGCACTTCTACTGTCATTTGTGTCTCCACACTCTGATGTATAGTTCCTGAGTTTTCTACTATGCCGTGTATCTGGTCTCATGCTATACTGGCTTGGGTAGCCTCAGATACACTTTTCCCTAGTGAGAATAAACTTTATTATTCATAGATTACTTTGGGACCTTGAGCTTTGAACTTAACCACAAATATTAACTAAAACACAACATCAGAAAGCCACCATTCCTTCAATGTCACCCATACAGAGCTTGTACATAATATAGACTCTGTATACCAATATTTTCCAGTTCAAAATCTTATGGACATGGTAAAATCCTGTTGTCTGTAAATTTAGATGATCACTTGACCCCAAAAATGTTGTATTGTTGCTATAGAAGTGTTGTATTGACCACAAATTCCAAAGTTGAATCCTAACCTTCAGAATTTAGTGTGTGACCTTATTTGGATATAGGGGGGTTGCAGTTGCAAGCATAGTTATGTAAAATGAGCTCATTCTGGAGTGGTCACTTGGGCTCCTAATGCCATCTGACTCATATCCCTATGAGAAGCAAAGATGTAGGCATAAAAGAGCATCATGTGCAGACTGGATCGATGCTGCCACAGACTGGATTGATGCTGCCACATGCCTGGGAATGGGTTGAATTTAGGAGGGAGACCCGGAACCCACCTTCATTTCCTGATATCTTTGAGAGAGGTTAATTTTGGACTTCTAGCTCTAAAAGACTCTCAATTTGTCTATTTCAAGCCACCTAATTTGTGTTATTTTGTTATGGACGCCCTGGGAAGCTAATACAAAACATAGATGAAAAAAGGAGAGAAAAAATGATCTGTCTAACAATATGAATTACTATTCTAAATATAATAAAGTTATAATCATAGACATGCAAAAATTTATAGGTAATTTGTAGGTCCTCAAGTATACATACTACGTAAACTTTTTTACAACCACATTTATTCTACATTATAAAGGCCAATAAATTAGGTGGAAGAATTTATTATTTGTTACTTTTATATATTTATCTTCCTTAAGAGAAAATAATGTGCTTTATGTAGCCTCGTTAACTTCCTGATGCACAGTAAATCAGACAGAGAGGGAGTGAGTAAACTGCTTACATAGGGGGATTGTTGAAGCTCTCCATCACTCTGAATAAATGCTTGTGAAAGCCAAGTCTCACATTCCAGCTCCCAGGATCTGAATTTCAGCACACTTTTGTCCCCAACTCACTGCAAAGAGATACAAGAGAAAGCAATGGCTCTTCTACAAAAGACATGAAGCCAAAAGCCTTGACCCTCTGAGTTCTTATTGGACTTTAGTCTGCTCTGAACCAAACTTATCCCCAGCTCTGCACTCTGGTTCATGTTCATTGAAGGCAGTCCGAGTCCTCCTGCTCATTTGGATTCCCTAATTTTGCTTTTAAAATTTCTCTTCATCTCATATTATATGTCCAAGAAAATCCTTTTGGAAAGAGGGACTTCCTGAGTTTCTCCTGATTATAACCCTTATGACTAGCACCTAATTGATCCATCACAGCGTCTTACCTGGAACTTTGCAATGTCTCCCTCCCGATCGTTTTCTTGTTTCCACCTTTGTCCTCCTCCACATCTTTAGAATCATATTTCCACATCTCCCAGAGGAAGTCAAATTATGTTATGTTTCTCTTTGAATCTTTCCAAAAGATTTCTATTTTGTTTATTTTCTTCTGTAATGGCTAAAATACTGATTTCATAAGACCAGAGATTGGTCCATATTAATTTTTCAACAGAATATTTTCAACAAATGAAAACCAATTTAAAATACAACCACTTACTAGTGTAAAGTTCTAAGAAATATTTAAACATGCTAAAATAAGTTGAATTGTATTTTAAATTAGTTTTCACATTAGAATAAAACTCAATCATGGAAACCACTAACATAAAGCTGTCTAGTGTGTGAGCAAAGGCAAAACTCAAAACTCAAGTACATTTTAAAATGGAAACAACAATATGATTGAGATTGTTAAATTTTTTGGAGAGGAAAAAGGAAGGAGTTTAAGGTAAAGAAATAAGAACCAGAGCCAGACCTGCAACAGGCAAGGAACGTATAATTTTATTCAACATATACAGCATAGGACAGTTGTAACTCTCCATGGAAAGAAGCATTGGCAATCTAGTGAAGACAAATGGAAGGTTTTTTTTCAATGCCAGGGTCTGGTGTCCTTGGATAATAAAAAGCCTTCTTTTAAGATCACCTTCCCAGGTTGAGCAGGCTGATATCTCAAGTCCCTAAAAGGAACAGGCTGGTTCCACAAACAATCTCCCTCCATCCTGGGACTGACCAGCCATTGCAAGGGATTTATGACTTTATGGCCTCCTTAATGAAGCTAGTTAATGGCTCTTCTGCTATTCATACATCCTATCAGCGATACTTCTCTGTGTGTTTTAGATTTATTTTCAGAAAAAAAAATTCTAAAATGGTAATACCTAAAGAAGATAGTTATTTTTCTGTAAATAGAACATAACCTTAAAGCAAATGGCCTATACCAATCCCCTCATTTAGCCACTGAATAGCAAATGGACTTGACCTTCACCAGCTTTGCAGCTGCATCAGTGTTCCTGTCCAGTCAACAGATTTAAAGAGAATTTCTTTTCTTAGGAAGAAGAAAGAGTTTCAAGGACAAATCTGAAAGTTCTAAATTCCAGTCACAGATTCCTTTGTAAGCAAGTTGGGGGCTGAAATGTTAACTGCAGTGACTTTGAACTCACTATAGCTGAGTATAAGAAGTAGCTTGTACTCATGGATTATCACTTATAGCTAAAAATGAAAAAAAAAAAACTGAGAGAAAGATGCAGGACAGTTATGGCAGAATGCATGATCTGGGATGGGGTGGGGGTGGGGGGGAGGGAAAGGGAAATAAGCCTGAACTGAATTGGAAAAATGTATGAAATGCACAAAGCATCAATAAAAACTAATTAAAAAAAAAAAAAAAAGAAGAAGTAGCCTTGATGGAAATTGTAATTACTTGTGAAGACTTTCTACTAAGTAAATATGTCATTATTTCAAAATACCATAGCAAAAGCATTAAATATTTTCCCTTTGTCTTTTATTTTGAAATACTGTATTAAAAAAAATCAAACCCATTACCAGATGTTATTGGAAACCCATTCTTTGGAGGAGCTGACAGCTCATCAATCTGAAGAAATCTGAGCTTCTATTCATACCTCCATAACTGGGATAATAACATGTATTTTAAGAAGAACGCTTCAGTGGGAGGCTTGGTAGTTAGAAAGCTTAACTGTAAAAAGAATTCATTTTGTACAGTTAACTGTCTTTTGTATTAAAAACAAATCTTCTGCAAATATGCAACAGAAACTGCTAACCGATAAATCATGAATATTTGTGAAAGTTCCTCAAAAGGCCAATTTTTTTA
Source organism: Rhizomys pruinosus (assembly GCA_009823505.1). Lineage (NCBI taxonomy): Eukaryota > Metazoa > Chordata > Mammalia > Rodentia > Spalacidae > Rhizomys > Rhizomys pruinosus. The sequence continues at coordinate 417,973 of VZQC01007521.1, forward strand.
TTTTTTTTTATTAATTTTATTTATTTCTGTATGTGTATGAATGTACTATCTGCCTGCAAGTTTGTGCATCCGTGTCGTGCAATGCTGCGGAGGTCAGAAGAGGGTGTCGGATTCCCCTGGAACTGGAGTTCTCCTGGAATTGGAGTTTCAGACGGTTCTCGGCCGCCATGTGGATGCTGGGGATCGAACCCGGGTCCTCTGCAAGAGTGGTCGGCACTCTTAATCGCTAGGCCATCTCTCCAGCCCTCAAAAGGCCAATTTTATATACAAAATTCATTTTCTCATTGAAAATATTCTAAAATTGAGCTGGAGAGATGGCTCAGTGATTAAGGGCACTGACTGCTCTTGCAGAGGACCCCAGATGGCTCCAGAGGATCCAACGCCCTCCTCTGACTTTCACAGGCATTGCATGACATAGGTTTACACACACACACACACACACACACACACACACACACGAGCAGTACTCTCATACACGTAAATAAAAAATAATAAATAAAATATTTAAATGGAAATATACCAAAATCCATAAAAATCCACAAAACCTATGTAACCACTTTATTCCACTGTTAAAATATTTCTTAATGAACCTAGAAATTTGGTGATTAAAACCATGCTATAGTTTGAGCCTTAGTTGCTCCTTTTATTTGAAAGAGTGACTGCTGTTTGTTGACTGGCTTTAGAAATTATCTGTATGGCTGGAAAGGAGGCTTTGAAACAAGACAAGGGTGTAAGGGTTTCTGGATCTTTGTGAGTTCAAGGCCAGCCTGGTCTACAGAGTGAGTTCCAGGACAGCTGGGGCTACAGGGAGACCCTGTCTCAAAAAGACCAAAAAAAAAAAATTCTTCAGGCTCTAGGACCCACGACCCACCCAGGAACTGGTCTGAAGGTAGTGACTTTTCCCTGGCACCCTGGAGCTCAGTGCATTTGACATATCTCATTTGTTCCTCACTTCTCTGCATTAGTTCCTCTGGACAGTTTGTAGTGGATGCCACTGACTAGTCTGGAACTCGTAAAAAGTTATGACTTTGCATAGAGAAATTCTTTCTAACATGGGTTGCAATATGTGACATTTCTGAAAGATAAAGGAGGGGTCGAAGTGTGTAATTAATGTAGGGCCCGTTGGTCTACTCAAATGGATCCTTTCAAAGTGAAGCACTTTCTAGATGGTGGCATCTCCTCAAAGCATTGAATCCAGTCAATTGTGTTCATGATTCATCTTAAGTTTGCTTTCCTATACTAATTCAGGTGAAATCTTAGTGACACTATTGTTTTACCTAAGCTAAATTCTTTAAATATTTAGTAAAATATTTTAGCAAACTATTTTTCATCACCTTTTTCTAATTTTATTGAAAATGATTTCAGAATACTTGATTAATGGCATGTATTTTAATTTTAAACAAATAAAAATCCAAACATTAAGACATTAGCTCATTTCTGCGGCCACCTAAGCAGAGCTGTACCATTAAATGAGTGTGCCAGTCTCAAGCACCAGGGTTAAAATAACATTGCAAGCTAAGATGAGTGTGATTTTGAAATGCTTGGTGTGTTATGTATTAGCAATTCCTAAAATTATCTAAGGAAATAAGGCTGTAGAAAATTGCAACATAGGCTTAAGAACAAATTTTTTGACTATTGCATCCACCCTAAAAGTAGACTTTGCTGTAGGATATTTTCAACACACTCATGTAAAATTGGCTGTGTTCTCAAGAGACACATACAATGATTAAAGACATTACTGTTTAAAAACTCCAGAGCTTCAGTGGCTCTCCTGGGCTGTATGCAGAAGTCGCTCCCCTCCTCCTGCCATCTACAGTCTCGAGATCAGGAAGCTGCAACGGGCAGGAACATACGCTGTCTCCTCATGTTCTCTTCATGTTCCTGGTTTTACAGTTCATCTTTCCATAAAAGAATTAATGTTCTTTTGTGGCTCAAGCTTCAGTTATTTTGGTAAATAACTAAATTCTGTTGCCTCAATTTTGATAAAAGTAAGATATATAAACTCCAAAAACCTAAATACCAATCGGCACAAAATGACATTTTAAAAGTATTATGATTTCCCTGTATGGTCAGTTTCCATTTAGGAATGAAGAGCTTGCAAGTTACTAAAAATTTTACATCTGTGAGATTTGGTGTCTACAAAATCCAGAAGTTAGAGTAACTTCATACTAGTGATGTCGCTGGTGTGGAATAAATCTGAGAAAGTTAAGTTTCTTTTTCTTTAATTTTATTTATTTCTGTATGTGTATGAATGTACTGTCTGCATGCAAGTTTGTGCACCCGTGTCGTGCAATGCCGCGGAGGTCAGAAGAGGGTGTCGGATTCCCCTGGAACTGGAGTTCTCCTGGAATTGGAGTTACAGATGGTTCTCAGCCGCCATGTGAGTGCTGGGGATCGAACCCGGGTCCTCTGTAAGAGCGGTTGGCGCTCTTAACCTCTAGGCCATCTCTCCAGCCCCAAAAGTTAAGTTTTTAATAGAACTTTTTTGGCAAGTGTGTGCTATCCTGCCTCAAACAAACTTGATCATCCACATACAAACTCACAAACACACAAGAGCCTACTAAGTTACACAGAGCTTTTGAAGGAAATGTGGATGGTGAGGAGGATGGCGAAAGGAGTGAGATATATATAATACTGTCCTATCACACCTAGCTTTATAGGTATTTAATAAATTGGGTACCACCCTATATCAGCTAACCCACGATATATTCTTATGTGACTTTGATGTTCTCCAGGCATATATATAACGATATACCTATATTATATACATAAGTGTGAGCCTATTCATACAGGATTAAGATATCTTTATTAGATTTGTTAGTTAGTGATGCATAAACATTACTGAAAATTTAGTCGCCTAGAAAGGAAACTCTCTTATTTCTCTTTAAGTCTTTGGTTGGCTGAGTCTCTAGCTTCCTTCCCAAAACCTCACTTCTCTTGGTTGGGTACATTTGCCTATTTATGATAGCTGATGGCCCTACTAGGAAACAAATATTCCATATGGTCTGCAATGGTGTGGTGTGTGGTAGTAGGCTACTTTGGACTTATTCCACAGCATCCATAGCAAACGAGAAAAGAAAGTTACAAGGCTTCTTGAGGCTATGCTCAAAAATGATTTACTCTTCTCTGTCGTACTATATTATCCAAAGTAAGCTGAAAGGCCACACCGAATTCAAGGAGCTCAGGGAGATTCTGGGGAGCAGGGAGAAGGTCTTGATCTCTTGACAGGAAGAACTGAGCATTCACAGTGAGAAAGATGTAGATCCTTCTGGGTAACGTGGAAAACTAGGTGCTGTCTCCATGTGATCCAGTGAGGGAAAGGAGTCAGAAGGAGAGAAAATGGAGTATTTCACAGAGAGAAAAAGAGAGGAAGAGCTTCAGAAAATCACAAGGGTAGTGATAGATTATCCCACAAATAAGAGAAAATGATTGTTGACCCAAAGTAAAGAAGCCAAGCTGAACACAGCTCCAGCCAAGTGGCCCCTGGGTGGCAGGAGGGAAGTAGAAGACCCCTCCAGGCCTGGGGAAAAGTGACAGACAGTCCTGTTCTCAGAACCAACCCACAACAGTCACCAGCCTCAAAAACACTGTTGAACTCTGGTGTGAATGTAATTCCTCCAGTGGACTCCTCAGCATGGGAGAAGAATCCCAATCTGCCCCTCTGCCTCAGGACAGGGGCCAGGGGCCCTCTTTAGAGGGTACCTATAGTTTGGAACTCTGCTAACATGGGGGTGGAGGAGAGCTCAGAATGGAGAACACCCACAAGACAAAAAGTCTGAATTGAACCTCTCACAGTGCCTGGGAGGCATCTGTGAAGAGCTGAAGGTCCAGACATTAACAAGGCAGAAAGAGCAGGCAACATAGGTGCTGGGAGTGTGCTGTGTGAGAAAAGCAAGATCTCAGCCACTGAGACCAGACCTGCAGTTTGACAGGCCTGAGCCTAAAGGTGGTGGGTGGGCCAACCTTTAGGCCACCTATCTGCTGTGGGCCTCTGTACAGCCCCACGTTCCTGAAGTGCCAGTCATCTACTTAGCATCCAACGCTACATCCTTCAGGATGATTCATTTTTAGGTGGTCCTGAGGGCATGAAGACAGATCCTCTGCCTGTTCATACCTCTGTGCTATGGAGGTTTCCACAGTCACAATGCACTCGGGAGCCACACCCCCAGCTACCATATTAACTACCCTACTAAGTGCACTCTGAAGAGTCCTAAGAGGGGAAGATGACCTACCTAGCTGACAGGCTGCTAATCTAACTGTGGACAGTAGAGGCTTCTGATAGACAAAGAAAGAAAACTACTAAAGTGAAGAAGCCTCTGGTGGACACAGAAAAATTTTCCTGCATAAACCACAGGAAAGAGTAGAGTCCATATGTTCAGCTAACCCTCCATCCAACTGATACAGGAATATTGGGGTGTCTCTGTTGGGCTTAGCTGGAGAGGCTAGGGTCCTTGAAACCCAACAGCTACCAAAGCCACATTAAGCCAGAGGCTTTCTGGTTCTTGTCTTGCAAATCAAAGAATAAAATTCACAGATTGCAGACGGTGAGTTTTAGAAAACAGTATTTATTATAGGGCAATTAAGATAGAGAAAGAAGAGCTCCTGTACAGCAGGAGTCTCATTTCTATTGCAAGGTCACAATAGAGAGCCACATGGAGTTGAAAGTAGGGTTTAATTTAATTTAATCGCGACACTGGACTGACACTAAGCTCTGGAGGAGTGGGTCTCCGAGGAACAGATTACACAGCACTCTGTAAGAACCTTGGCCAATCTGTGGTCTGTCCCCTTTATTCCCAAGTGGGGCCATGTAGAAAACATGCTCTGGAAAGTACAGCCCACAGCCGTGTGGTAAGGTGCAGATCCAAATCCAGAGAGAGAGAGCTTTATTCAAAATGTATGGGATTTTATAGGCAGTGTGACCTCACCTCCCAGGGCCCAATCCCAGCCCTTTGCATTACCATGACCCACCCCATGGGCGGGGCCAGGGAGGTCCCATGACTCCCACTTGTGCCTCTGGAGGCCCTGGCTGGAAATGCCAACCCATGCTTACTCACTCAAACTAGATTCTCCTACACCAATCAAGTTGCAGTTCTTTGTCTAAAGCCACTAATCAGGTGGGGATGTGTGAAGCAAGCAAGCCAGTTAGAGAGCAAGAGGTCAGCGGTTTAGCAGTAGCTGGGGGAGATGGGCAGGAATTCCAGCAGACTGAATCTCAGCTCTGACTGTCGGAATTTGGGGCCCCCTAGACCAAGAACCCAGCCTTATATGGAAGCAAAGCTAACTGTCTGTTCATTCCTGAGTCTTAGATATGGCATCTGTTCTTTGTATGCCTGAAACAGGCATAAGTGGGTTAATATTTCTGAATAAACAATTTTCTATAGCTCATCATTTCGTATCTTAATTTCCAGCAGTTAATAAGGATTTAGTGGAGGGAGGAGGGGAGAGGGAGATGGGATGGTTACTCCATCCCTTATTCTAGGTGTCCAGGTTCCTTGAGGCCCTGGTCACGAGGTCTTGGTCACCCTGGTCCCGTTCTCAGCACGCACTCTCCCTCCAGAACCCAAATGAATTTGACTCCACATTGACTACGCTCATATTCACAGACACTCAAGCACTTGACCTCTTGGATTGTGTTCTGAAGTTTCTTCAGTCATCTTCATAACCTTGGTCTTGAAATTGTTGTCATTTTCCTAAGGCAGCCAGGTTCCTGAATCACATAGCTTTGGCATTTTTTAAGGAAGGATCCAGCAAAGACCATCTCTCCCAGGGTTAACATCACAGTCACAACTTCAAAGATCACAGAAACCCTTTTCAATTTCTGGTTGCCTCCAAGTTCCCACAGTATCCATGGCCTGTGGAGGTCCTAGTGTTGCCAAGGCTGTGTCCAAAGGTCAGTCTGTCAATAGCATATGTAGGATTCCTCACAATGGAATTTTAGTTGTCTCTAAAGAAAATTGAAATGATATTTGTAAGAAATTGCATACGCTTACAGATTATTATATTGAGCAAAACAACCAAGCTTGGAAAGAAAAGCATCCATGTCTTCTTTTATAACCAGAGTCTCAATTTAAATTTATATGTACATATCTGGGACTATATATGTGTGTGTGTGTAGGTCACGAATGTAGGAAGAGAAGAGGAGGTGAGATTACAGGATGGAGAAAAAAAGGAGAAATGTAATACATGTTATATGATGACAAAAATGGGGACTATTTGGAAGAAAAAATATGATAAGCAAGAAAAGGGCAAAGGAATGGAGGGCTAGGGTTGGACAGATGGCTCCGTGATTAAGAACGCTGGCTACTCTTCTAGAGTTCTCAGGTTCAATTCCCAGCACTCACATGGCTGCTAAGAACCATCCATAACTCCAGTTCCAGAGGACCCAACACCCTCTTCTGGCTTCCTCAGGCCTTGCATGACGTGGGTGTACTTACATACACAGAAGTGGTAACCTATAAAAATGACCCAGGCATGATGGTGCATGTCTTTAATTCCAGTACTTGGGAGGCAGCAGCAAATGGATCTCTTTGAGTTTAAGGCCATCCTGATCTACATAGTGAGTTCAGGACAACTGGGTCTTCAGGTCGACCCTATCTCAAAAAGATTAAATAAATAAATAAATAAATAAATAAATAAATAAATAAACATATATATGAACATGCCATAATGAAAACCATTACTTTGTATGCTAACTTAGTTTTTAAAATTTTTTTAATTTTATTTATTTCTGTATGTGTATGAATGTACTGTCTACATGCAGGTCTGTGCACCCGTGTCGTGCAATGCCACTAACTTAGTTTTTTAAGTATAGAAGCATAAAATTATGGAAAATTACTGTCGTTTATGTAGTCAGACTACCATTGTTCTGTTTTTAGAACACTTTCAGATGTGTACTAAACGAGGGAGCATCTAGTTGAAACCTTGCTACAAGTCATGTAGAACTATCCTGATAATTTCCACTTCCAAAGAAAAACTTTGTGGAATGCTTGAATATATAATGTTTTGTTTAGCAGTTACATATTAAAACTCCTCAGCCTCAAGGAAGTACAAAGACATCCTTCAAAGATTTAGAGTAAAAGCAGAGATGTGTTTACTTATAGTCCAATCAGTACAAATGGACTTTTTTTTCTGTAAGTATGTGTGTTTGTATATGGTCCATGTAAATGTATGTTCGCATGTGTGTGGTTGCATGTGTACATGTGGGTGTGAATGGGAGGCCTGCAGTCAATACCAGTGTCTTCCTCCATCAAATGTGCTTTAGTAGATTTTCTTCCCCTCCTCTCTGACCTCTCAATCCTCTTGTAACCTCTCCTGTAATCTCCTTTCCACTTTCTTTTTGGTGTTTTTGGAGACAGGGTCTCCCTGTAGCCCCAGCTGTTCTGGAACTCACTATGTAGACCAGGCTGGTCTTGAACTCACAGAGCTCCGCCTGCCTCTGCCTCCCTAGTGTCCTTGTGTCCTTTGCCCTCCCCTTCTCATCACCATTTTTTCTATTTACTTACTCAAGTGTGTGTGTGCGCACACACATGAACACACATGCACACACAGGCACACGCATGCACGCACACATGCACACACATGCATGCACATGTGCACACACATATGTACATGCCATGGTGCCTATGCAGAGGTCTGACAACAACTGGTGAGGGGCAGTTCTCTCCTAACATGTAGATTCTGGAAATCAAAGTCAGATGGTCAGGCCCCTTGTGTGCACATGGCTTTGTCTGCTGAGCCATCTCACTGCCCCCTTGGCACCTCTTTTTATTCTCTTGGGCTCCTGTCAATTTTTTAAAGTTTAACCCACATTTATACTCCTTTATATACATACTTCACATATACACTGCAAGCTAGGATCCACATATGAGAAAGAACATGTGGTTTTGTCTTTCTGAGTTTGGGTAACCTCACCTCATACTTTTCAAATCCTTACATTTTAATAAAATTTAATCACTGCATTTTTTTTAAAGTTGAATAAAATGCCATTGTGTATAGCTACCACATTTTTGTTACTCATTTGTCTGCTCATGGACATCTAGGCTGATTCCAATTCTTTGTTATTATGGTATGGCAGCAATAAATATTGATCAATAAACGTCAATGTTCAAGGATCCCTAAGGTGGGTGTAGTGTGGACAGTCCCCTGAAAAAAAACTCACCTCGGATGTCAAATGGGCTTAGGGGCACCTGCCTGCCCAGGATTATAACTGTTAAGCCTTCCAAGGAAATTAGAGGGACCGGAGGAGCCATCTACCTCTCCCAATCAGCCTGTTGGCCTTGGCTGTATGAGAGGTGGGGGCTAAAGTTGTATAAACAGACAGACAACACCATGAGGTGGGTCTCTCCTGCCCTCCCCCATCTTGGGCAGAGGTGTTCAACCAGGAAGGGGATTTTCCTGTATGCTCATGAGGGACAGGGAATGCCAACATTCCTGTAAGCAACTCCCTTTCCCATTTGCTCTGTAAGCAAGCCCAATTAAACTCACTAGAATCTTCCAAACTGTACTTTAGGGAGTCTGTTCCTCACTTTGGCTTGGGATATTGAGTCCTTTAGGTATCTACCAAGGAGTGCTATAGCTGGAGCATGTGGTAGTTCTATTTTGCCTCCACAGTGATTTCCATAAAGGCTGGAAGTAGTTTGCACTTCTACTGCCAGAGAATAAGGGTTCCTCTTTCATCATATCATTGCCAGCATTTGTTGTCAGATTTGTTTTTGACAGCCATTCTGCTTGGGGTGTGGTGCTATCACAGATAATTTGAATTTGCATTTCCCTGATGTCTTGGAATGTTGAACACTTTTTAAAAATACTTATTCAGAGGCAGAGAGATGTCTCACCACTTACGAGCCCTGACTGCTCTTGCAGAGGACCAAGATTCCATTCATACCATCCACAAGGCAGTTAACAACCATCTGTAACTCCGCTTCTAGGATATCAGATACCCTTTTCTGGCTTTTATGGGCATTGCATGTATGTGGTGCACTTGCATGCATGCATGTAAAATTCTCATAGAGTCATCCATCAGCTACACATCTGACAGAAGATTAATATCTACAATATACAAGGAACTCAAAAAACAATGGGTCAAGAAAACAAATGACTCAATTAAAAAATGGCTATGTATCTGAACAGAGAGCTCTCAAACACCTTTAAAAGTGTTCAACACACTTAGTAATTAGGGAAATGCAAATCAAAACGATTTTAACATTTTATCTTACCCCAATCAGATTGGCTAAGATCAAGAGAACAAATGACACCAAATGGTGGTGAGGATTTTGGGAAAGGGAAACCCTCATTCACTCCTGGTGGGATGGCAAACTGATGAAACCCTTTGGAAATTAATGTGGATATCTCTTAAAAATCTAAACATAAATCTACTATATGATCCAGTTATCCCACTCCTTGGCATATACCAACAGACTCATCCTACTGAGGAGATACTTGTGCAGCCATGTTTTTTGCTCCCCTTTTCACAATAGCTAAGAAATGGAAACAACTTAAATGTCCCCCAAATGATGACTGGATACAGAAAATGTGCTACATTTACACACTGGAATTCTCAGTGGCAAAGAAAAACAAAATCATGAAATTTGAAGGTAAATGGATAGAACTAGAAGCCATTTATATTAAGTGTCAGGAACTCAGAAAAAGAAGTGACATAGTGACATAGTTTTCTCTCATTTGGGGATCTTAGCTCCAAGTCCTTACACACAGATTGGAGACTATTACAGAGTTCTATAAATGGTTAAACACAGAGAATAAGTGTCTGTGAGATGCCCAGTCCAAAGTGCCACATCTACAGGGCAACCTCTACATATAAGTTTCAGGGGACATAGCAGAACAGGGATAGAGAGACTATTACTGCTTCTCCCAACACTTACTAGCAAAGCTTCCTCGTGCAATAGAGGGTGATTAACACAGAAAGCCACAAGTGGCCCAAATGTATATAATAAGAAACAGCAGAATGCATATCCCTGGACAAGACTCCTTTATTAAATGGCCCCATGGCTCAGGGACCATTGTAGAAAAGGGGAGAAGACTATAAGAGTCAGATTGTGAATGACTGCAAGAAAACAGTTTTTCATGTGCGTGGGATCTTTCTCACATCAACGTACAGCAAGTACAAGACCCATGAAAACTCAAACTGGACAAAGACCCAGCATAGAAATGGGGAAATGGGTAAGAAGCCCCAAACTCATCTGAGGAACTATTGGAAACTGATCACTGGTAGGCGAGGAAGAATTGGTCTTCTTTAAGGGAGTGATGCTCAATAGGCTGACCAGGCTCCAGTAGATGAACTTACATCTGGGAACACAAACTTGGCTCAATAGGCCTTGGCATGTATGACAGCGTGCATAAAATCCAGCAGAGGTTCTAAATATGATTAGGATGTATTGTATGAAATGCACAAAAATTCAATTAAAAACAGTAAAAAGTTAAAATTAAAAATAAATTAAAAAATGAAAAACAAGAACCAAGAAAAAAAACCTTATTGGCCACTTGCATTTCTTCTGTTTAGAACTTTCTGTTCATTTAATTACTCTTTGATCATTGGTAGTTTTGGTTTGGGACATTTAGTGTTTATAGTTCTTTGTAAATTCTAGACACTAGCCCTTGTCTGAAGTACAGCTAGAAAAGATTTTCCCCAACCCATAGTCTGTCTTTACTCTGCTGATAATTTCTTTTTTTACCATAGAAAACACATATCATTTATTACATGGACTTAAAAATCAACATAAATCAATTTCAGGCACTTCTTGAGTACACACTATGAGAACAAAGAACAATGTATTTAGCAGGCAATACCATAAAGACTTACACTTTCATTTTTAGAACATTACACAAGGGCCAGGAATTAAAAAGAAGAAATACTGCATAATTAACCCAAGTGTATCCTGTTATATTTCTTCCCAATTTCGAATTATTTTAGGGTTAAATACAAGCACTTTTAAATCTGCTGATAATTTCTCTTGCATTATGCAAGCTTTTTAATTTGATATCATTCTATGTTTCGGTTCTTATGATTGTTCTCTGAGCTATTTACAGCTCTCTTCAGAAACTTCTTGCCTGTACTACATCTTGAACTGTATTCTTTATGTTTTCCTCTAGTAATTTCAGGGTTTTGGGTTTCAAATTAAGGTTTTTGATTCAATTTGAACTGAAGTTTTGTATAAGGTTAAAGACATATATCTCATTTCATTTTCTTTTAGTGGATATCCAGTTTTGTGAGCATCTTTTCTTGAATAGGTGTTTTTTCACTGCCTAACTTTGACAACTTTGTCAAAATTTGTGAGGATAAGTTTGTTGTCTATATCCAAGTTATTTATTCTGTTCTGTTAGTCTATCTATTTTAACACTAGAAGCAAGCTGTCCTTTGTCACTACAGATTTGTAGTGTAATTTGAAGTGAGGTATTGTGATACCTCCAGCTATGTTCTTTTTCTTTATACTTGCTTTGAGTATTTGTGATCTTTTGTGGCTCCTTCTGAAGTCTTAGATTCTTATTTTAGTTCTATGAAGAATCACTCTGGAATTTTGATGAGAATTGCATTTAATCTGTAGCTTAATTTTAGTAGTACAGCCATTTTCATAATGGTAATTCTACCAACCCAGGATCATAAAGGTCATCTCACCCATCTGTTGTCTTCTTTGGTTTCATTTTCAATGTTTTGAAGCTTTCAGTGTAGAGGCTTTTCACTTTATTGATCAGGTTTATTCACAGGCATTGTTGGAGCTATGATGAATAGGATATTTTTCTGGATTCCTTTCTCCATGAGTTCATTATTAGAATGTGTGAAGTATACTGACTATTGTATATTGATTTTGCATCTTCCAAATTTACTGAAAGTATTTAAAAGATATAAGACTTTTCCGGTAGACTCTATAGGATCATTTAAATATAGAATTACATCTTCTGCAAATAGGAGTATTTTCACTTTGTCATTCCTATTTTTATCGCTTAACTATCTTTCTCTTATTGCTCAGGCTAAAGCTTAAAGCTTACTAAATAAGAAAAGTGTGAGTGCACAACTTTGTCTTATTCTCCATTTTTATTTTTTTAATATTTTATCCATTATGTGTGTGTGATCATATTGCCTGCATGTATGATATAAGTGCACCTGTGTCATGCAGTACCCATGGAGGTCAGGAGAGGAACTTCAGATTCCCTTGGAACTGGAGTTACTGATGGTTGTCAGCTGCCATGTGGGTGCTGGGAATTGAACCTGGGTCCTTTGGAAGAGCAGTCAGTGCTCTTTACCCCAGAGCCATCTCTCTAGCCCCAAGGTCTAATTTTCTAATGTGGATACTTACAGATATAAACAGTGACCTATTGTTCATTCCAAAGCATATTTTTTAGTCTACAAGTATTTTGTAATATTTTCTCTGGCTGTAGTGGTTGGTAAGATAAAAGGAATGATATCAAATATCTTTGTATTCATCAAGGTTTGCTGTGTGGCCTCTTATGTGATTGTTTTTGGAGAAGGGTCCATGTACCACAAAAAATTTTTTTTCCTCCATATATGTTGAATGGAATATTCTGTATATATCTCTTAAGTCCAGTTGGTTTATGGTGTATTTTAGCTCTAGTTTCCAAACTTTCAGTTTGGAAGTCCCATCTAAATGAGAGTAGGGTACTGAACTCTCCTCTGCAAGAGCAGCAAGTGCTCTTAACTGCTGAGCCATCTCATGACTTCTGTAGCCTTTTAGGCTTCATGTTGTGAAATTGAAGGTCGAAACACTCAGTGCCTAAATATTTACAGTTGTAATATCATGATTGCTGGGTGTCAGTCCTGCAATAAAACAGGCTGAAGAGGATATGGCGACAGGTTACTCCAGTAACATCCAGGGGACCATGTCAGAGGGTGCAAATCCATTTATTCTACGCAACAAGCAGCTTATATAGGTCTGGAGTGGGCAGCCTCTACATTACATGGCCCCACCTCCCAGCGACCAATCCTAGACATCCATACCATCACATGTCATCCCAGCCTGTGTGGTGTATCCAGAAATGGGCAGCCAGACAAACACATTGGTTCATTGCGACAACCGAGTGCTAGCATCAGGTGACAGGTGTGCCCTGTGCTATAGCATTGCCTCATGTGCTAGGCAAATTGTGCTTGCACATGCGCAAGATATGCCTGAATCCAGGATTGCTGCCCCACATATGACAGCTATTATTTTCTTTCTGCAGTCTAGTATGATGTATGATGTATAAACATTGAGTATGTGAATAATTAAGCTCAATAGAGTGCAAATGTTTTTTTGTTTTGTTTTGTTTTGTTTTGTTTTGTTTTGTTTGCTTCAGTACAAAGTCCTCCTGACCCTTGACCTTTTAGCATTAATGATTCGTGGGAGTATCCTGAATTAGAACTCTGTCTTCAATTGCTTTATATGTTGTCAAATTAAAAGAGGAATGTGGAGGTATAGTGGCTGAAATAGGCCTTTGAAAACTGCACAATGCCCTGTTCTGAATTGTGAATACCACTATTATCAACCAGTTGTAAGGAGATAGCCAACCCTACTTTTCATTAGCAATAAGTAAAAGAGAACTTTTCCCCCATGCAGAGCTTTGAAACTTTAAATTGACTATTTCATTAGAAGAATCAAGATAATTATTTGAGACTAACCAGGAAAGCTGGTATACATTCCTACTGCTGATCATTGCCAGGTAGAGATGAGAATAGCTTTGTAAGAATGTAGAGATTTTAGTAAAATGGAATTCCGTCGGTGACCTGACACCAGGAGTAGCAAGATAAGGAGGCCATGGCAGTGCCCTCTCAAGGGTTCATGGTGAAAATTGAACTCCTGTTGTGATATATTAAGATGATGAAAAATTAATCCCACTGTTTAATTAGACCTGGGGCCTTTGGAAAATGATTAAGACTCCTAAAGAATTATTAAAATGGAGAACCCATGATGGAATCTTGATGACTTTATAAGTAGATACCAATGGACACACATATAAATGCATGCCCTTAGCTGGACGTGGTGGTGCACGCCTTTAATCCTAGCACTTGGGAGGCAGAGGCAGGCGGATCTTTGTGATCCTGGTCTACATAGAAAGTTCCAGGACAGCTGGAGCTATAGGGAGACCCTGTCTCAAAAAGACCAAAAATAAATTAATAAATAAAAAATAAATAAAAATAAAATAAAATAAATGCATGCCCTGTCTCACACCACGTGATGCCCTATGCCACATAAAACTCTGCTGAGCAAGAAAGCCACCACTAGGGGTGGGCATTCAGACCTCCAAAACTATGAGCTAAGTGCACACATTTTCCTTTAATATCATTAAGTCTCAACTATCCCACTGTAGTAATGAAGACTGGACTAGATCTGAAAGGCAAGAAAGAACCAGCCACATGAGTTTATACTTGCATCAAAAGCCAGAGTGAGTTGTAGCCCTTTGCTAACCTTGCTCAGAGACCCTGGGCCCATCTGCTGACTTTCAGCAATAGCAGGAGCCTGGTTTGATCTACTTGTTCTCCAAGGTACTTACCTTTCCTGTAGTTCTCATTTATTTTCTCTTATGTCTATGATCAGAAAAAAATTATTCATGTTGTACTATGTGAACTTTCCCAATTTGTGTCTTCTTAGTGACCAAGAATGAATTTCATACATGAAAAAAAAAAAGAATAAAGGTGAATCAATGAGGTATAACTAATACAGCACAATCCGATAGTTCCATAAGACAAGCTCTACAATACACATTCAAATTAAGGACTAAGAAATTTTGTGTATGCTCTCATTTAATAAATGCAGTCAAATTAGCATTCCAAGTATAGTGAAATTCAAATATAGGTACAAACATATCTTATTTTAAATCATAAGACCATAGTTGTTGATCATATTGAGATAGTTGAGACTTGAGGTTTACTTACTTCAACAGAACCAAGGAATCTTGATTAGCAAAATTTCATTCAGTGTTACATACATGTTTAAATAAGGAATACCCCAGAAATGAGCAGATAAGCAAACATCAATACCAAACAAATGATGGAGACATCTACTGATAGGAAAACAGATGTCTGTTTGTTTTGGTTGTGTTTTTTGAGATAGCATCTCCCCATGTTTTCCAGGTTGGTCTTGAACTCACTATTGTAGCTCAGGATGACCTCAAACAGTGCTGGGATTATAGCCCTCAGCCACCATGTGTGTCAGAAATACCATATTAACGACATTGTAGCCCTTACCTCTAGAAGCTTGTAGTTTGTTTTGAAAGCACTTAGAGCCAGAACAAGGTGCTCTGCCATCTTTCTCATTCTATGCATTCTGGCTGTACATTTATTTACCTATTTTCCAGACATGTGGTTCTTCGGATATCAGATTGACAGACAATAAAACCCCAGTACGTCCATTTGGCTTTAATCTATATACTTATCAATTAAGTTATTCTTCATGCAACAAGATCCCCTGCTGCCTGGTTTGAGCAAGTAATAAAAATATTTCCTGAATTTCTACATATTGTAATGAGATTTAATAGCTAACAAGTCAAGACTTAGTTCAATATCAATTTAAGGTGATGCCTAGTTCCCAGAGCAAAATGCAAGAAACACATTATTTAAAATCCTTAAAACAGAAGTATGATTTATTTTGTGGTGGAGATGTTGCCCTGCATTCAGAATAGCTTTAGGTCGATGTCCTGAACAATATCCATCTTTTTCTCATCACTGTCCAATCACCACAAAGACTAGACTTCTTAGTACTTTCATTTAAAAGTTGATAAATGTGTTTTCCCAATAATAAGGCTTCATCAAATCAACAAAAGGGCTTATATTTCAAAATCATTGGTATTTTTTCCTGGGAGCCATCAGCTGATTTCATAAGTTCACTAATGGGAAATCACCCTGGCAGCTTCTCAGGGAATTTAGATTAAATTTATTGGTATTCTTGGAATGATAACATGGCACAGGACACAGAGAATCACAACCAAATATTTGAGACTTTTCTTTCTGTCCAGAAACCAGCTCACTAAGGGAAAAATGAAGCAAATCAAAGCCATATATGGGGCCAGGAAGATAGCTCAGGGGTAAAGGCACTGGATGCCAAGCTTGATGACGTGAGCTGGATTCCCACATCCCACATGATGGAGGGTAGAAAGGACTCCCTCAAACTCTCTGACCTCCACATACACACAAAATGTATGCATATATGTACAATAAAAATTCTCTGACCTCCACATATATATGCATAATGTATGCATATATGTACAATAAAAATGTAATAAAATACTTTCAAAAAGAAATAACTGCATGCATATGTTAAATACTTATAAAAAAGAAGATGCTTATCATCACTCTACCTGAGCCCTCCCCTTACCATGAGCACATAGTCCTGAAATATTATCAAATATTAACAGCTAGAGATTCAGAGTGAAACACTACAAAACTCTTAGGGAACTCAGGTTCCAAAGCTGTGCAAACTGTTTCAGAGTAATAAAAAGCATAATTTCATGACATATGGTCAAACTCAGTAAGGAAACACACATACACAGAATTGAAGACCAAAAATTCTAAATACGAACAAATTAAAACAAAACTAATATAGTTTAAAATTATATACTAAGAACAAGTAGGCCTTATTTCAAGGATATTAGGATAGGGGCTGGAGAGATGGCCTAGCAGTTAAGATCGCCGACCGCTCTTACAGAGGACCCAGGTTCAATCCCCAGCACCCACATGGCGGCCAAGAGCCGTCTGAAACTGCAATTCCAGGAGAACTCCAGTTCCAGGGGAATCCGACACCCTCTTCTGACCTCCGCAGCATTGCATGACATGGGTGCACAGACCTCCATGCAGACAGTACACTCATACACATACAAAAATAAATAAAATTTTAAAAAAAGGATATTAGGATAGTTCCATTTTAAGATTTTATAAGATTCACCATATTATTAAATGCAAAGGAAAGACACATAAAATTTCATACTGAAATGTTTTAAAATACTCATTTTAATTATAATATTTTAATAAGTATGCATGTCAGTCTGTGCCTGATATATAACAAAAACCCAAGAGAAGGCAATGTACAAAAAAGAGGCATTTGTTTCCTTACAAGGCTGGAGGATGGGAAATGTAAGTTCAAGGCGTCCACATTAAGTATGTGGAGAAGGATGTTCCTCTACCTCCTTGTTACTATGTCCTGCAGAGGAGACAGTGTGTCCTCACATAATGAAAAACATGGAAGGATAAAAGGGGATCTCTGTTTCTTCCAGTCCATGATGGTTAGCTTTGTTAATTTGACACAACCTAAAATCCAGAGAACACAGTCTCAATGAGGGACTGTTTGGATTGGGTTGGTCTTTGGGCATGTCTGTGGGGAACTATTAACTGATGGTTAAGGTAACTGATGTGGAAAGACCCAGCCTTTCTGGGAACATCATTCCTGAAGCAGGGGGTTATGGACTGCAGAAGAGTGGAGAAACTGAGCTAACTCCAAGCAAGTGTGTATTATTCATTTCTCTTTGATGTGAGGCTACCAGCTGTAACCTCATTGGACTGTAACCTGGAATTGTGACTAAAATAACCCTTTTCCCCCATAAGCAAATTTTGTCAGGGTCTTGTATCACAACAGAAATAAAGCTAGGACACACTTTATTTCTCCAAGGCTTCACCTGGGGGATTTCTTTTAACTCTTAAAGCTCCATTTCTTAATATTGTCACATTGGAGATTAGAGTTTCATTGTGAACATTGGAGAGAGCAAAAACATTGAAACCATATAAAATGAGTAATCAGAAATCTTTCACAGCTGATAATAAATATCACAAGCATTATGCAAAACAGAGAAACAGTAACAGGACCTCATTAAAGTTGTAATCAAGGATAGCCACTGTCACTCAATAGATTTCCCATCATGCTATTTACAAATAAATTAATAATGTACTTTGAAATCCCTAGAATATCAGCTGAAAACCTTTCACAAGTAGCTGTAGAATTGATAATAATCATCACATAATTATAAGCTAATAGTTACAGTATTTGCAAATCTCAATCTGAGTCCCTTTGTCTGTCTGCTGGCACCACTCAAATGGGAAGTTATGAATTTCCAGGGTTTAAGCTCAGCTTTGGTTGTGGGTGATGGTGCATGCGGAGGATTCTATGGTTTCCGAGGCAGGATCTCTCACCCTTTATCTTCTGAAATCTCATGCTTCTAAGCCAGCCTCCAGCCTGGAATTAACGTTTAGGAAAAAAAAAATCAGAAATAAACACTAAATAAGCAAGATCTGTAGGAAAAAATCCTAAATGTGCCCAAGAGATAGAAATGGAGATTAAAGAAAATTGTCAGACTGTTTTTGAAGAGGACTTTCAATTTCTAAAGCTGGATTCTCTAATAATCCAGGAATTTATCAGGAAGTCAGGCCACTAACTCTTTCCCAGTTTCCAGTTTCTTCTCTTTCCTGTGGCCTTTTTTAAAGTCATAGCAAAGAATTCCTGGCAAGGGTGTGACAGGAAATCCCTGGTAGAACCTGATGCTGAATTCTCTCAAGACCCCAAAGGGAGGAAATGCCTGCTGGTGACTCACCAGATTGTACTGAATCGACCTGAGACTCAGAAGTTCAGAAGGGAAGAGAATGGGTGGCGGAGCCTCTCCTAGGCTGGCAGCTGCCTGAGAAGCAGGAGACTTCAGACAAAGAGTGAAAGACTCCTGCCTTTCAGAAACCATAGAATCTCCAGCATGCCCAGTCACCCAGCAACCAAAGCTGAGCCTGAATCCTGACAACGCACCCCTCCCCGTTTGAGTGCTGCCAGGGGACAGACAAAGGGACTCAGATTGAGCACATATTCTGCAGCGAGAAATTATTTCCTAAATATCACAAAACCCTAGAAACCACGAAATAAAATGTTTAATAAATGCCCCAGAAGCAAAATAATTCTTAGGAGAAAAAAATCAAACCTTAAGGGATCTAGGATTTTGGACGGGCCTAGCATAGATGAAACCCTGTGTTCTAGCCACAGGAGAGAAAACTAAGAATATTCAAGAAACTGAAAACTGTTAGAATGTGAAATATATGAAAAATATGGTAAGCTTATGTTTGAGACAAAGGACTATACTTCAAAATATCACTACATAAAAATTATAAAAACTAATAAGGGTCTATTATAGCCCATAAAAAAACATCAGGCAGTCACAACAAAGAAAATATGCTCAGATGTGATGACTGTGAGTTGAATTTGTATAGAAACCATGCATTTCCAGTGCTGTAAACCACAGACTGTCGCGCGCAGCAGTCTCGCCGGCAAGAACTTCACACGGACAACAGGATTCTTCTGCAGCAAACTATTGTGTACAGCTCTCTTGTGAGAAGGACCCCAAAATGGGGAAGAGGCACTGCTTATATAGCAGTCTAGAGGGTTCGGGTATGCTCTGGATTGGTGCACCATCCGATGCCTCATTTGCATGTCCAATGCATGGGCTCATAGCGCAACAGGGGCCAATGCCTCATTAGAATATTAGGTGTGTGGGCTCAAAGTCATGCGCAGTTTTGCCCTAGTGCGGAAGAGGTGGCTACATGCGGAAAAGGTGGCTAGTTGTTGTTCTCTAGCCATCTCAGGAAGTCGGCGCCATCTTTAAGGCGCGACGTAGAGCCACACTGTTAGCAGTGTGACAGGCTGCCAACAGTTCCCCCTTTTCTATTATATGGCTGGGAGAATGTCTGTCTTAGGTTGCCACTGCAGAGGTATACCTTACCCGTCATTGGGATAACAAACAGCTCGTCAACCGGTTAGGGTCCATAGCGTCCCATGAACCCCCACCGATGACAGCCTCAGCGGTAAAAACTGCGAAGCGTCCTACGAGCTTCCACCGTTATGAGTGCTGATTTGCCCCCTGTCTTAGGTTGGAAATACATGCAGTAGGTCTTACCCGTCATTGACTACTTCTCCAGTATACTAAGCCAGATGTTAGCGGAGGAACCTGCTTCCAAAGCTGCAAGGGCCTGTGCAATGACCACCTTATCGCGCCGATGTTGGGCACGGAGCCTACACATTATCCAGAGCATAAGTAGAATCCCTCCACCTAAGAGTAAGCCAAATCCCGCCACCCCAGCCCATTCTTTGAAGTGTGAAACAGCGGTGGAAATCCAGGAAGCCAGTCCTTCAGCAAGGGAGGTGTCCATTCTGGTAGAATTCACAGTAACGATGGCCATACGAAGCTGGTTCATCAAGCTGTCAAATTCACCACTCCAGTTACTATCATGACGAATTGGCATTGGTCTTGGGAACACTGACAGGATCCCCCATCGTGGCTCCGCCTGAGTCATCCAGAGGCTGATCATGAGAATCACCAGCAACTGGATCACTGGTCTTTTCATGTTCTTTTATTTTTCTTGTTAATCGCTCAGGCACCCAAATTGGATTTTCTTCTTCCTGTGGAAAAACACAAATAGCTCCCCTGGATCTTATTAAAATAGGATCCGGGCCTTTCCACTTTCCAGATATGACATCTTTCCATTTTACTAATTCCTTTTGTGTTGTGGGCCAGGAATTGTGACGCTCGGCTGCAGAGCGGCCTTGAGCATCCAAATTTAAAAAATTTAGAGTAAATAATGTCACTGAGACAATTGTTTTTGGTGTCAGGGGAACGTTCTCCAATCCCTCTTTTTGTTTAATAATATAAGTTTTGAGGGTGTGATGTGCACGTTCCACAATACCTTGTCCTTGTGGATTATAGGGTAATCCAGTGATGTGGGTAACTCCCATCTGCTGACAAAACTGTTTGAATTTGGTTGCTGTATATGCCGGGCCATTGTCTGTTTTTAGTATTTGTGGTAGGCCCCAAGCACTCCAGGCTTCCAAGCAATGTTGAATGACCTGTGTTGTTTTCTCCCCAGAGAGGGGGCTAGCAAAAATAATGCCAGAACATGTGTCTACAGAGACATGTAGGTACTTTAATCTACCAAAGGAGGTGACGTGTGTCACATCCATCTGCCAAATTTGGAGAGGGCGTAATCCTCGCGGATTGATACCCACATGGGGGGTAGGCAAAAACTCAGCACAATTATGGCATTGTAGGACAATGTTGCGAGCTTCACTGCGAGTTAATGAGAAGCGTCTTCGCAAAGTTTCAGATGTCACATGAAATTGAGAATGGAATTTGGCAGCCGCCTCCAGGGGGCTGATTATAACAAAGGCGCCAATCCTAGTGGCACGGTCGGCTTGTTGGTTGCCCTTTGCCATGGGGCCTGGTAGTCCTGAATGAGCTCGAATGTGTGTAATATATATAGGAGAGGATCGAGACAAAAGTTCATTTTGAATTTCCTGGAAAATAGAGGCAACTGTGCTGGACATTTTAATCATTCCCACGGTTTCTAGGGAGTTGACAGCATTTACCACATAACTAGAGTCTGAGACAATATTAAGAGGCCCAGGAAAATTTTTTAATACTTCCAATACTACTTGACATTCTGTTAATTGTGGAGAGGTGTGATCAAATTGTATAGTGGTAGTTTTTCCTTCATGCACATACGCTCCTGTTCCACTCTTAGAACCATCAGTGTAGACTACAGCTCCCTCAGGTATTGGTTGGGTCCTAGTAACCCGGGGGAAGATTAAGGGCTGGCTTTGAGCGAAGTTTAATATCGGGTGTTTGGGATAATGGTTATCAAACTGTCCCTGAAAGGCTGTAACAAGAATAGCCCAATAGTCATTTGTTGCTGCCAGTACCTGAAGTTGTTCTGTGGTGTAGGGGGTAATGAGTTTTTGAGGCTGTGAGCCAAAGTGAGTAACCGCCGCTTTAAGTCCTTTTAGAGCCAGTTTAGCTACTGCGGCAGGATACCATTCAATGGTTTTGGCTGGAGATGCATTAGGGTGGATCCATAGGAGTGGGCCGTGTTGCCATAGGACTGCGGTGGGTAATTTAGCAGTCTGTAACACACATAAATGAAAAGGCTGGGATTGTACTATTCTGAGTAATTGAGCTTCACTTAGTACTTGTTCTACCCTTTTTAGGGTGGTCAAAGCTTCTGGGGTCATGGTGCGGGGTGATGTAAGATGTGAGTCCCCCTCCAGGATATCAAACAGTGGTTTCAATTCGGTTGTTGATAATTTAAGAAAGGGGCGCAACCAATTAATGTCTCCCATCAATTTCTGAAAATCATTAAGTGTATGAAGATGATCTCTTCGAATTTCAATTTTTTGGGGTTTTATGAATTTTGGACAGATAATAGTTCCTAGAAATTGTCCCACTTGGGTACTTTGGACCTTTTCCGGGGCAATTACGAGTCCATGGTTTCTTAGTGATTTGACCAGGACATCGAATGCATCATAAACTTCTGCTTGATTTTTACCACATAGGAGAATATCATCCATGTAATGGATGATTATTAGAGAATGAAATTGTTCTTGGACTGGTTCAAGGGCTTGTTGAACAAACAACTGGCACATAGTGGGGCTATTAGCCATGCCCTGGGGTAGGACCTTCCACTGGTATCGCTTGTCCGGTCCCATATGATTAATGGTGGGCAGGGTAAATGCAAATCTTTCTCTGTCCTGAGGACATAAAGGGATGGAAAAGAAACAATCTTTGATATCAACTATAAGTGTTTGCCAATCACTTGGAAGAGCTGACGGGAGGGGAAGCCCGTGCTGAAGAGGGCCAAAAATTTTCATTTGGGCATTAATTGCACGGAGATCATGAAGCAGTCTCCATTTTCCTGATCTCTTTTTTATAACAAAAATTGGGGTGTTCCAAGGAGAATTGGAAGGCTCTATATGTTCAAGCTCTAACTGTTCTTGTACCAGTTGATGGGCTGCGGCAAGTTTTTCAGAGGACAAAGGCCATTGAGGAACCCATACCGCCTCCTCTGTAAGCCAAGGTATGGGCAGTAAGCCCTCAATGGCCGTTAGGAAAAACCCAGGCCATGTCTATCTAATTTTTGTTTAGCAGATATTGGCTCAACTATTCCTTGATTAAATTTTCCCAGGCCTTTTCCAGGGAGATATCCCATTTTTGTCATTATGTTTTGGGCAGGGGCAGAGTATTCATTCACAAGTTTTAGTCCTAATTGTTTCATAACATCTCTCCCCCAAAGATTAATAGGCAACGGGAGGACGTAGGGGGTAAATTTCCCCTGTTGTCCTTCTGGTGCCCTCCACATTAGGGTCTTAGAACTAATGGAGGGTGAAGACTCATACCCCAATCCTTGTAAAGAGTGTGCAGATTGAGTCACGGGCCAAGCAGTTGGCCACCATTGAGCAGCTATTATGCTCTTATCGGCTCCAGTATCTAAGAGGCCTTCAAATCTTTTTCCTTCAACCATTAATTGTAATGTAGGCCTGGTATCAAGGCTAGCTATTAAATAAGCCGAATCGGTACCAGTAGAACCAAACCCTTCATTCCCTCTGTCTTTCTTATGGGAGGGGAATAATTTATGACAACTAGGGAGAACAAGGAGCTGAGCAATACGATCTCCAGATGAAATAGAAAAAAGACCTCTGGGAGAGGAACACATGATTTTAAGTTCGCCTGTATAATCCTGATCAATAACCCCAGGGTGGACTATGAGGCCTTTGAATGTTATAGAAGAGCGACCTAATATCAAGCCCACGGTGTCTTGTGGCAACGGACCATGAAAGTCAGAGGGGACAGGGTATATTCCCATCTGTGGGGTTAGGACTATTCTGGCGGTGGAACGGAGGTCCAGTCCTGCGGAGCCCGAGGTGGCTCTCCGTGGGTGTTCACAGGCGATTGTGTCCAATGAATGCGAGTGTGGTGGTCCCCATATGTTCGAGGGCCCTGGAGACGAGGGCCCCGCATCTCGTTTTTTGGATCCTCAAGAGGGCGCCCTTTGATATCTTTTATTGAGCGGCATTCATTTGCCCAGTGTTTACCTTTCTTACATCTAGGGCAAAGTCCAGGTACCCTTATGTTGCCTTGGGAGGTACATTCCTTTTTCAAATGGCCTGGCTTCCCACATTGGAAGCAGACAGGGCCAAATTTGGTGGGTCTAGCTTGTTTCTGTCCCTGTAAAATGGCTGCAGCTAGTCCAGCATTGGTGAGGGGCCCTCCTATCTCCCTGCATGTCCTTAACCATGATTGTAGACCTTTTGTCCTACGGGGGATGATGGCTGCTCTGCATTCTTTAGTACATTGTTCAAAAATAAGCTGTTCTATAAGGGGCATTGCTTGTTCCTGATCTCCAAGGATTCTTCCCGCAGCTTCCAGCAGTCTGGCGACAAAATCAGAAAAGGGCTCATTCGGGCCTTGAATTATCTTTGTTAAATTGCCCGAGACTTCCCCTTTGTTAGTCAGTGCTTTCCAGGCACGCAGCGCTGCAGTAGCTATTTGGGTGTAAACAGCAAGGGGGAAGTTGGTCTGATCAGCGGCGTGCTCTCCCTGACCGGTAAGCATTTCAAATGTCCATCGGGCCGCCTCGCCTCCAGCTGTAGCATTAGAGCGGGCTTGTGCCTGGCAGGCATCATGCCAGAGTGCTTTCCATTCCAGATATTGCCCCATTGTTAGGAGGCAAGCTTTTGCAACATACTGCCAGTCTGTTGGTGTCATGGCAATACTGGCCAGGCGTTCTACTTGTGATACAGTAAAATTGGCATTAACCCCATAAGCGCGGACAGACTCCGCTAACTCTTTAACTTGTTTGTGCTCTACGGCACGGTGGCCCCGACCACCATCATCAGTCTCAATGACTGGGAACATCTGTCTCATGGCATGCCGCACCTCCGGGGAGCAAAAAGAGGTGGAACATTTCCCAGGTGCATAAGGCGGAGGAGCAGAAGGCACAAGGGTGGGTGAGCTGCGGGGCTCGTTTACTTTCAGTTTTAACCTGTCCCGCCTCCGGGCAGACTGAAAGTGTTCATTTTTATACCGGGCCGCTTCCTCCTCTAAATCGTCCTCCTCGGACGGTGACAGTTCCTCATTAGACTCTGAATCAGTTAATGTTAAAGCTTGCAAGTCTTTAAACGGGTATAAAGTATCCTTGTTACCCTTTTCTTTTTTATTGCTAGCATCTTTGGAGACTTCCCTTTTTATATGTGCACTTAACTTTTCACCCCGTTCTGTTTCTGACATGCTTTCCTGGAGGTCCTCAAGGGCCTGCTGACCTTCCCTAATTTCTTCTTGACAGTTTTGATCCTGTAGACAGGATCTGACAAGCTTCCATATAGGAATGGTGCCAGCTTTTAATTTACCTGAACGTTGTTCCCTGTCCAAATCACCCTTAAGTTTGTCCCAACTAGGGAGAGTAAGCGATCCCGTGGAAACAAACCAAGGGGCACACCGATCTATTTCCTGAACGAAGGTATTAAGGGTCTTAGTAGAGACCTTCAACTGCCTTCCTCTTAAAACCGCTTGAAGGGCGGTAACTAGGGAGTGTGTATTACCCATCCTAGGGGCGATGCAGCCTTTGTGTTCAAGAAACAACATTACAAGGACAATTACAACAGCCAATAAAATGATTAGGCAAGCTTGGAATCCCTCTAGATCGTTAGAGAAAAGCATATCTCTCAGAACTAACCTTAAAAAATACTTCCTGAGCGCAGTTCTGAATCCTCTTCGAAAGCGAAGGGTCCTCTCGGCGCCAGCGATGGCAAGTTCCCGGGCCCGGGTCTTCGGCACCACTTGTCGCGCGCAGCAGTCTCGCCGGCAAGAACTTCACGCGGACAACAGGATTCTTCTGCAGCAAACTTTATTGTGTACAGCTCTCTTGTGAGAAGGACCCCGAAATGGGGAAGAGGCACTGCTTATATAGCAGTCCAGAGGGTTCGTGCATGCTCTGGATAGGTGCGCTGACTCGATGCCTCATTTGCATGTTAAAGGCGTGAATTTAGAGAGCAGTAGTCATGCGCAGTTTTGCCCTAGTGCGGAAGAGGTGGCTACATGCGGAAAAGGTGGCTAGTTGTTGTTCTCTAGCCATCTCAGGAAGTCAGCACCATCTTTAAGGCGTGACGTAGAGCCACACTGTTAGCAGTGTGACAGGCTGCCAACAATAGACATCAAATGTTGTTAAATATGGCAAAGGAAAAGCATATCCGTTCTTCCTGGCAGAAGAGTCCCATACTAGGACAGCCTACCTGAGCAGTGGGGAGCAAGAGGTCTGGCAGCCTGGACTGGTAAGCAGCTGGGATGGGAGGAGGCCCTGCTGGCATGAGTGTAATCCCAGCAGCTGCAGTTCTTTTAGTATCCGGAGTCTCATTAGTTGGGTTTGTCATGGCTGCATCTGAAGAGATAAGAGTTGATTCCAGACTTCTACTCTGGACAAAGGCTAAGCATTCACTTTTTCCCAGGCTGGAGTCCACCAGATGCATCTGGGGCATTGAGAAACAGGCCAGGTGGTATTCACTTTCCCCCAGGCTGAAGTCCACCAAATACGTCCCAGGCTTGAGAAACAGGTGTGAACCAATAAAGAAAAATTCCCCTAAACCTGGTTCCATTCCTGTCCCAAGACTGTGTCTAAAGATAACCTTTGGTATGTGGGGGCAGGTGGGCTGACCTAACCATGAGCTGTAACTCTGCTATTATCCATTAAGGCTAGAAGTTACCCAAACCCCACTTCCTCTAGACCCTGAATAAAAGGCCCGAGAGCCAACTTATCCAGTTGGAGCCTTTTCCCTCCCTAGGTTAGCAAATAGCAACCCCTCCCTAAGTCAGCAGGTAACAGGATAATTCCAGAAAGAACCACTCTGAGGACCCTGGTCCCAAGCCACCTGCAGATCCCCGCCTGTCACGCAGGAGACCAGGGTTCTATTCTTGCCCTGCTCTAAGTGTATAAAACCTGTATGCAGAGATTGCTCAGGATTCACCTCTCCCTGTTGTACAGGCAAACTCTGGTGCACCAGAGGAATAAATCTCTTGCTTTTGCAGTGAGTCTTGTCTCTGTGTCTCTCTCAGGGGTCTCTCAAGGGTAAGGATCGATTCGGGTCTTACATGTCCAGCAGAAAAGAGGCTTCTGTAATGCAGCCAGGCACATCCAGGACAAAGAGCGGTTAAGGGTCCAAACAACTCACAGAGTAATTCCAGAATGAGCCACTAGCCAGTCAGGATCCACTTTAATTCCATGCAGCTTTGCAGTTTCCTTACAAGCCTGTCTGCAATTTATACCTTAAAGAATATAAAAGCTCAGCTCAAGGGGCCATGGGAAAATACTCAGGAAAGATATATCCTTGTTTTTTTCAAGTATATTCTATAAACGTATTCTTCTCTGGGGCTCACATGGGGCTCAGTTCTGCAACACTGGCTGTTCTAGATTGTCCTCCATTGCTGTGACAAAACACTCTGACCAACACCAACTTGGGGAGGAAAGGGTTTATTCAGCTTATATCTCCCAGGTCACAGTTCATCACTTAGGGAGCCCAAGGCAGGAACTCAGGGCAGGAACCTGGAGGCAGGAGCTGAAACACAGGCCATGGAGGAGTGCTGTTCACTGACTTGCTCCCCTGGCTCATGCCCAGCCTGCCTTCTTATACCATACACAACCACCTGCCTAGGGTGGCGCTACTCATTGTGGGCTGGGCCCTCCCACACTGCTCAACCATCAAGACAATACTCCACAGATGTGGCCATAGGCCAATCCAATGGAGCCAATTCCCCAATTGAGGCTCCCTCAACCCAGGTGCGTCAAGTTGACACTAAAGCTATCCAGCACAATTGACCCCTTGTCAACTTGACACACAAAACACATCACTATTAAACCACCACCTTTCCAGTTCTTATCCCCAAAGTATGATGTTAACATTAATCACAACCTAAGACAGCAAAACCTTAAAAGCCCCACAGTCCTTAAAATGTCCAAACGTTTAAAAATTCACAGTCTATTAAAAGTCTCTTAACTGTGGGCTGCTGTAAAATCCAAAACAACTACTGTCTTATTTCAAAGGGAAGAATCAGGCACTCTCAAACAAAACCTAAGTCCATCAAAGTAGCTCAAGGCTGGACACCTGGGACTCACGATCTTCTGGGCTCCAAAGGGTTTCAGCAGCTCCCCTTCTCTGCTTTGCCATCCGTGGCACACACAGCTCATCTTGCAGACCCAGGCCGACTCCATTCCACACCTGCCCCTGCTCTTGGTGGTCGTCCCATGGTCCCGGCATCTCCAAAAAGCTGGGGTCGACACTGAAACTGAGGCAGCACCTTCACCAATGGTCTATTCTGACCTCTCCTGGTGCAAAGCCTCAGCTTCTCTCCATGACCTCTGCAATCCTGGGGTCTTCACTGCAACCATGGTGCACTTCCACCAATGGTCTTTCCTGACCTTTCACAGTGCCAAGCCTCGGCTACTGTCTGTGACCCCCTCAAATTTCAACACCGGAACCATATAGGAAACTCTTACACACTACCAAGTCCTGCTTCTGGCTCGAGATGGAGTCTTGGGCCCCTTCTGGATCACAGCTTCTGTGTGCTGACCCTGAAGAAATTCTTCCCAGAAGATTTCACCACAGTGATGCTGGTCTCTTGTTACTTACAGCTGATTTTTCAGCCCCAGCTAACCAGCATCAATTGTCCCAGTACAACAAAGATTTCACCTCAGGTTCTGGTCTCTTGTTACTTACAGCTGATTCTTCAGCCCCAGCTGACCAGAACTCACAGATTACACAGTCCTGATGACCTCTGCTCCCCTTTGAAACTAGAAACTTCACAAGCCAGGCCTCCATATTCTACAGCTCCTTCAGCAAAACTGCTCCAAGCTCCACAGCAATGATCTTTAGGCATTAAATGATCTTCCCAGCCCAAAGTTCCAAACGCCTCCACAATCCTTCCCCAAAACAGCAAGGTCAGGTCTGTCACAGCAATACCCTACTCTCGGTACCAATTTCTGTTCTAGATTATCTTCCATTGCTGTGACAAAACACTCTGACCAACACCAACTTGGGGGAGGAAAGGGTTTATTCAGTTTACATCTCCCAGGTCACAGTTCATCACTTAGGGAGCCCAAGGCAGGAACTCAGGGCAGGAACCTGGAGGCAAGAGCTGAAACACAGGCCATGGAAGAGTGCTGTTCACTGGCTTGCACCCCTGGCTCATGCCCAGCCTGCCTTCTTATACCATACACAACCACCTGCCCAGGTGGCGCTACTCATTGTGGGCTGGGCCCTCCCACACTGCTCGACCATCAAGACAATACTCCACAGATGTGGCCACAGGCCAATCCAATGGAGCCAATTCCCCAATTGAGGCTCCCTTAACCCAGGTGTGTCAAGTTGACACTAAAGCTATCCAGCACACTGGTTATACCTCAGATGCTAACAGCAAGTTCCAAGCCTTCCCATAACTTCCAACCAGCTACAAATCAGGACAGTCCTTAATGCATACTTGGGTCCCATAGTTTCTAGAGCTGCTCACAGACTATTCAAGAAAATTATTTATTTGTTATTGGCAGCTTGTTATACATTAAGACCCAGAAGCAGACTGTGCTAGTCAAAATTTTTGTCAACTTGACACAAACTAGAGTCCCCTGGGAGTCCTTTCCTCTATCAGACTGGTCTGTGTCAAAGTCCGAGGAATTTTCTAAATTGGTGATTGATGTACGAGAGTCCATCTCACTGTGGGTAGCAGGATCCCTGAGCAGGAGGGCCTGGGATTCGTGCCATTAAGAGCGCTGACCGCTTTTGCAGAGGACCCGGGTTCAATCCCCAGCACCCACCTGGTGGCTGAGAACCAGTTCCAGGGGAATCCGACACCCTCTCTGACCTCCACGGCATTGCACGACAATGTGCACAGACCTACATGCAGACAGTACATTCATACACATACAAAAATAAATTAAAAAGATGAAAAATAATAAAAAAAGAAAGGTAAGTGAGCAAGCATGGGAGCAAGCCAGGAAGCAGCATTCCGGATGGTCTCTGCTTCCGTCCTGGTCTCTGCTTCCGCCGTGGTCTCTGCTTCCACCGTGGTCTCTGCTTCCGCCATGGTCTCTGCTTCCTCCATGGTCTCTGCTTCCACCATGGTCTCTGCTTCTGCCCTGCCCTGTTCCTGCCTTGCGTCCCTCCTGTGGCTTCCCGATGGCCTGTAACTTGTAAGATGAAAGAAGCCCTTTCCTTCTCAAGGGAGTTTAGGCCTTCTATGTCTTTTTCACACATACCACTGCATACTCACCAACTTACAAATTCCCTGAACCAGTTATTTAGGGTATTTACTAAAATTTCTTTACACAGATGTAATAGATTAAATCCCTGCTCATTGACAATTAACCCCATCTACAACATCTCTGTCACCACAGGAGGTTAAGGAATGGTACAGAACGTTCTATCTGCTACTCTTTCGCTGTGCTTAAAGCATGCCCAGAAGGGTTCATGTGCCAGATGCCTGGTCAGTAAAGTGGTAGTGCTGAGGTGGTAGAATCTTTAACAGGTATAGTACGATGCAGTAGTATTAGGTTTGGGGGCCACCACCCTCAGAAGTGATCAGTGCTAATCTGGCAGAGTGAGTTACTTCTGGAAGAGCAGATTGCTCTAAAGCAATCCCATGATACACTTTGTCCTCGCATAAAACCAGTTCCCTTCCTGCTTCTCTAGCATGTGTGAGTAGGGCAATGGGGACTCATGAGGACACCAACATGTTCTTAGACCCTATTTTTTAGAAAGTATGCAGCCTCAGGTGTTTTACCATAGCAACACAAAACAGAGTCATGCATTCATTATTCAAATGGATTGGGTCTTCTGATAACCAGCCTTCATCCTGATGCTGTCTAGGGGACCAAGCCAATCATCTTATTTCCCTTATTTCCACTCAAAACACACTCTTGCCAGTTCTGAGATTTTTAACCTGTTTGCTAGAATTAGAACAAGTAATACATATATATATATATATATATATATATATATATATATGTGTGTGTGTGTGTGTATTATTACATCACAGCCCCAATATAATCTTATACAGTACATTAAGGCCTGAGGCTCTAACTTTCAATGTATAAAAATTTCTACATTATATGCATCGGAGGAACTAATATACACACAATAGTACCTCTTTCATAAATGTCTTGTGGTCCATGATTTCCTCTCTAGTGATGGAGAGCATGTGGTCTACACTCTATGTTGACAAACACTAAAGTAGGAAGCACAGAGAAATGTTTGTTGAGTCAAATAAAATAAAATAAAACTATCTGAATAAGAATCACCTGTGAGCTATGATTTTGGTGTCCTTTATTTTTTCAATCCATTGAGTCACCTGTTACACTATTTACAATTATCTACAACAAAGTTGATGGAAAAAATAAAATGAATAACTTTCCATGTATTAATTTGTTTTCTAAATATTGATATTCTCTCTCTCTCTCTCTCTCTCTCTCTCTCTCTCTCTCTCTCTTTCTCTCTCTCAATAGAAGGAGCCTGGGACTCTTGCATCCTAGGCAAGTACTCCACCACAGAGCCATACTCCAGCCCAACTGTTCATATCTTTCTGGCTCTGTGGCAGTAAGGTGTTGTATCTGTTTATTATGTGAGTTTGCTCAGTGCCTGAGAAAGTCAAATCATTATAGCATTAAATAAACCAAGTTCAGAGGATCATAGCTCTATTATTCTCTTCCAAAAATACACTTTTAAATAGAAATTGAGACTTCAGATTGTCACTGTAAGTCCACAGAGCCAAGAATACTCTGACAGCATGCATCACAAGGTTGAATGGTTTGTGTTGGTACAAACATGAGAGACACAATTGCAATATTTACAGATTGAGCTCACTAAAATTTCCTAAATCAGAAATGTTGCCTGCTGATGACAATCTGTCCAGGACATCTCAGCTCCAACAAGAGACAGAATGAGCCTGAAATTCGCATAATGCTGGGCCAGCTGCTACCAGAAGTAATCAGCCGCCTGCTCTCAGGTGACCTGGATGTCATCCTCGTGACTATGCCCAAACTGGCAAAGCATTTAAAAGAGAGAAAACACTTTAAATTTGGTTTAGTTCATCATTATCTGGAGTTTTGCATATATTTTTTATCTGTTGGCTTATATGCTGTATCACTGAATGCAAGACATAACACTAAATGAATCAAAATAAGGATGCTAAATAAGAAGACACTCCCAGAAGACTACAAAGGATGTCTCTCTCCAAGCACATTATATTCAGAATCAGCCAAAAAGCGAAAAATTCAATTGTCTTGCCCATCTCATGATTACGTCTTCATAAAAAAAGAAATATATATATAAGAAAAAGAACTCTAAAGTTTATATACAGAATTCTAACTCAGTGAAATCAGGTCGTTAACCTTGAGTGCTCCCCCCCCGCCCCCTTCTGAGTGCTGCATATATAGAGAACGTTGTTAAGTGATTTCTGCAAGTTTACAAGTTGTTCTTAGGGAGAGTTTGTTCTAGTTTAGTTTTTTCATAGGAATAATGCAACAGATAACACAGCCTTCTTGAGTATCTGGACATAATGCTGTGCCTAACTGTTAGGTGAAATCATTCATATCACAAACCTCCTCTCTAGTGGGTGAACAGACTTGTTATCATTGGTAGAACCCAGGGTTTTGGAGGTTCATAGGGCTCCCATTGAATGTGCTTTTGTCATTACTGGGAGACAGTGAGGCCTTATCATCCCCCAGCTTGCTGGCAAACTGATGTTTTCAGACATCTCTCCATTTTTTTAATAGATAACTGTATTTTTTTAATTATTTATTTATTTATTTATTTTTGTATGTGTAGAAGTGTACTGTCTGCATGTAGGTCTGTGCACCCATGTCATGCAATGCTGCAGAGGTCAGAAGAGGGCATCAGATTCCCCTGGAACTGAAGTTAAAGACGGTTCTCAGCCACCATGTGGGTGCTGGGGATTGAACCCGGGTCCTCTGCAAGAGCAGTCAGCGCTTTTAACCACTAGGCCATCTATTCAGCCCTCCAGACATCTCTTTAAAAAAGATATTTTATTATGAACCCAACTGTCCCCTTGCAAGCTGTGCATAGAAAATTTGGAAACTATAGAATTTGGTCCATGGAGCTCTCAGAGCTCTACTTAACATGTTAGCAGAAGCCAACATCCCTAGCAAAAATCCTTGAAATAAGAATCAAGGTGACGACTGAGCAGAGACTCCTGGGAATGCAAATTTGTCTGGAGGAAAATCTAATTCTGGCTGTGAACCCCACAGGTGCTGTGGTTTCCCACACACACTCTTGTGGCATCACTCTGCTCTGGGTTCCGGGGATATAGGCTCGAGAATTACTGAACATAAAACCACAGGCCACAGCCCAGATTGTCTTTAGTTATTATATCTAATATGATTTTAAAATATTATTCGGCAAGTACCAAATGCACATTCCCTATGGAAAGTCTCGCTGTTAAATACACTGCCATATTTTACCCATAAAACAAAATCAATAGAACTTTCACCATTCTTGTTTCATTTTGCCTCTCCATCTCCCGGGAAGCATGCCTGCCGTACAGTGACATGAGTTTCAATAACTATAATTCATGGTCCCATCGCAAATGGGAACAGCAGAAGCCCACAAAGTGGTGAAGTACTACACAGCCCAGGGTGGCCCTCTCTGGACTTTAGTTTTTACCCAGTGCTTAAATTTTACATGCCTTTGACCAATCCTCAGTGGCCAACATAAAATTACCTATTTATAAGCTCTAAAGTATAAGAAAATATAAATGATTGGTGTTTATACCCATGAAAGGTGAGACAGATTCACATAGGACAAGCAGTAATACAAATTTAAAATTTGTATTAAAAATTAAATTATAGATATTTAGAAGAGATGAATTGTTTGCAATTTTTTCTTTGGATAAATGGTTGCTATACTGTGGACTAAAAACAGTTGAATTAAGATTTCAGCTACATTATATAGACATTAATGTAAAGAGATAGAGGATGCCTTATGTGAACCACAAAGGGATTTGAATATACTCTGGTCTGAAGCATTGAGGGTTTCTGCTTCAACAGAGCAGATGTAGAGTAAAAAGAGAATTGTTCAGGAAAAGATTACATGCATTTGACTTTTAAAGGTTTCCCAGATAAACAGAAAAGCTTGATATTGAATATGTAGAAAATCAGACATGTGGGGTTTTGTATAAGAGGTAGGCTCATTTATGAGTGGCCAGTCTGGCCAGGGTGGACTTAACTTTGATTGTTGGATATTGAATGCAAAATTATTGTATAGGTACCAACCCCTACGTTAGAGTTCCTTGAATCAGAGGTTGGCACATGACAGTTGCTCAGTGTTGTTGAATACATAATCTAGCCATTTTAAAGCAGAGAGTCTCAAATTTTCTCCTTCAGCACTAATGACAGATAACACTGTTCCAGCTTCTCCCAGCCTAAGGGAGGCCGCCAGCAAGCAGGGAGTGCTTTGGACAATAGATGCATAATTCTAAAAATGCGTACACTTCTGCTATGATTGCCTAATGTTATCAGCCAAAGACTAACATTATATTCCTTTCTAGTAACATTAACACTTTTCCTTTTAATTTACAAATGAAATTTCTATCTTCCTGATCCCCTACAATTACTCCTTTAGCCCAATCTTTATGAGTAAAGAGCTTGCATATTACCATTGTAGAAATAGAATCTAAGCCTTCCAATGGTCTCAGAAGCCGAGGGAAAACACAAGCCCTGTGGATTATCACAACATTTATTCCATTTTTATTTTGGGTATGTGCACCTTCATATATGTGCATATATGTGCACTCATGGGCCTACAGAGCCCAGAAGAGGATGTTGGATCCGCCTAGAGATGAAGTTACAGCTGGTTGTAAGGTACCCCATGTGAGCTGGGAACTGAAGCCTGGTACTCTGCAAGAGCAACAGGAGCTGGTAACCACGGAGCCCCTCCCCTCATAGTTTCATCTCCATTCCAGTTGCCCCTTCTGATAACATCTGACAACACTGATGTATTCCAGATGCTAATGAATCTTGATGGGATAAAAACAAGTTTCTATGATTATTTTTTATCAAGAATCTCCAGTTTTTCCTCTCTCTCCCTCTCCTTTCCTCTTATCAGGATATGAAAAGGAATCATCTGTAAAGCAATTGGCTGGGCACTCAGTACAGTGAGGAAACAACAGCTAAATGGTCCTTTTGGGTTTTCTTTTTCTTTTTTTTTTTTTTTGTCTGTGCAGAAAGAGAAAATGTCCCCTAACCTCTCAAGTGAGGCAGGCTTTGAGAACCTGAAATCAAATTCCTTTACTCTTTGCTCAAGGGAAGAAAGTCTAGGATTCCCACAGCTAGGTTGTACCTCAGTGTGTAGCTCAGTGCTGTGCAGAGACTTTCCCCATCTTTCATTCACTGGTTCTACCTCTTCTTTGATTTCAGAATGATTAGGACTGGGTCTTGTGAAGATTTCCTAACCTTAACAAGAACAATGCTCCATCTATGAACACTGGTGAAGTTCAGGAAGAGGAGAGTGTCAGGGTTTTATAGCCCCACTGGGTATGGGCACCCAATGTGAAGGGATGCTGACAGCAGAGATGGAGGACTATAGGGTAGGAGCCTGGCAGGCAGGGGAGTGTGTGAGGCAGCAACGGCCTGAAGGTAGAGAAGCCAGGAGGTGACAATCCACCTTCAGGAGAGAAGCACTGGAAGAGACACTTGTGAAGCTGCAGCTGCTGGCCACGTACCTCTGTGAGGTAGATGCTGATCTCATTCTGAGTTATGACTGAGTTATGATTCTGAGAAGGAACAAGTCTCTGTAGCTGATGAGGTCTTCTGCCAATTGAACATCGGGAAGCAGGCAGTGGTCAGAAGTAGTCTCCAGCTGGAAGGACTCCTGTGAGCTTCAGACCTGGAGTTCTGATATAGTGTACTCCCTGCAATGCTGCAAGACGTCCCTGAGAAATTCAACCTATTGAACAGAGACTCAGGCCTGGAGAGATGGCTCAGAGTTTAAGAGCACCAGCTGATCTTACAGAGGATCCAGGCTCAATTCCCAGCACCCACATGGCAGCTAACAACGGTCTGTAACTCCAGTTCCAGGGGAATCCAACATCTTCTGACTCCCCAGGCATTGCATATCTCAATGCATTTCCACGCATGCAAGCAATACACTCATACAGATAAAATAAAAATGATAAATAAAATTTAAAAAAACAACAGAGACCTAGTTTTGCTTGTGATTTGAGAGTTCTCAATCCATGGTCAGTGGTCTGTTTTTCTGGGTCTAGGTGAGGTAGAACATCACACTGAGAAGAATATAGCTGGGCAGAGATACCTCATTTCCAGCTTGGAGGCAGAGACAGAGGGAAAGGAAGGGACCAAGGGCCTTTAAGGGTACACTCCCAATTACCCACTTCTTCCAACTAAGTGTTGTCTAAAGGACCCCACCTCCCAGGATCATGGTAAGACTTTAACATGTGAGCCTTTGGGGGATGTTTCAGAACCAAACCTTAACAAATGGCTACTAGATTGAGTCCTTCAGGGAAGCTAAATGGGCTTGCTAGTGAGCCCACCTGGAAACTGGTATCTAGCTGGTAGAGGTCTAACTGCTGAAGCTGGCTTGACATGCCCATTTTTTCAGGAGCGAAGTCACTCTGGACTCCAATACTGGTAGGTAGAAAGGATACAGAAAACCTCATTAGTCATTCCGGCATGATAGTGGTGGTACTCTGTGGTAATTCCTCTTTGCAAAGCAGGGAAAGTAGTAGCTTTCCTTTGGGGAAATGTTAACTTTTATTCCAGAGCCTGAGAAAAAACTGCTGACTCCTGGGGTCCTCAATTCGCAGAGATCTTTCTAAACGCCTAAGCCCAGTGTTCTTTTTTCTTTACACTATGAATGTACTGTCTGCTTGTAGGTTTGTGCACCCGCGTCGTGCAATGCCGCGGAGGTCAGGAGAGGGTCTTGGATTCCCCTGGAACTGGAATTTTCCTGGAATTGGAGTTACAGACGGTCTTAGCCGCCATGCGGGTGCTGGGGATCGAACCTGGGTCCTCTGCAAGAGCAGTCGGTGCTCTTAACCGCTAGGCTATCTCTCTCTAGCCCTAGTGTTCTGACAGAGTTAAACCACAGCCCCATGTTGATGCTGTGAGTATCAAGCTGAAAACAGATGTTCTTTCTGCTCAAGTAGAGAGCTCAGACTCCTAGACAGACCCTCCCTGCCTTGGGTCAGGAAGCAGGTTGCAGTTTGTGAATCAGGCTGGATCATTCATGAAGCTGCTTGTAAAGCTGCAGGGCTGGCGACCCATGGAGCCTTGATGGTGCAGGGGTTGTCACTGTCACCAGCAACAGATGAAGCTTGTTTGTCTCTGGCCAAAGGAAGCCATATGGGGAGCATACCCTGCCCACCATGTCATTTCATGGGCTGTCTGTACTCTCAACTGGCTTCGAGTCTAGATATCTATTAGATGGCTCAGCCATCAATGCTTCCACAGTGACTTTCAAAGCAATCGAGGATGATTTTGACATTCACCTCAGCCCTGCCATTCTAGAAATCAGCAACAGATATTGTTCCTGTGAGAAACCCATTTCTACATATGACTACCCCTTTTCCATGCCCAGATGAGAGCTATGGCCACCCTATTTGGGTGCCAAAGCAAGGTGCCCTTCCATCACCTCTTGGGTGGGCAGCTGCCCTGTTGGTCCTGCTCTAAGTCTGCATACTTGATGTGCTCAGTCATGGGTCAGACACTCTCCCACAACCTCCTGATCTCTGCTCTATCCTTGGGCACTGAACACAGATCTCCTCAGGGGCTGACATAGCAAAGTATTCCCCAACCAACCATCCACTAGGTGCAAATCGGTCACTTGCCAGCACCAGTTCCTTCTAGCCTCGCTTACTTGTCATTGAGTTTGAGTTTTAAATAGAGTCTACTTTTTAGAATAAATTTCAGGTTCACAGCAAAACGAAGTGGAAAATTCAAAGCTTCTGTATATTCCTTGCCCTGAATATGCAGTGTCCTGACTCTCAAAACTCGGTACCAGAGTTGTGTGTTTTTAAAACTGAAGAAACCACATTGAAATATGTCTATCAATCACCTGCCAAGGTTGGATGTGGTTTTGTTCCAGCTCAGTCCTCAGTACGGTAGTACTGAGCAGCTACCACCTAGAGTGAGATAATTGGTCACTGATGACTCCATCCTTGGAAGTGATTAATGATAGTTTCCTAGGAATCAGTTCCTGCAAAACTCATTATTATTTTTGGGTTTTTTGTTGTTGTTGTTGTTGTTTTTCTTTGTCTTGTTTTTGCTTTAAAACTGATTATTTTAAACATTTTACTAGTCCCCAGGTGGTGGCACTGCTTTGGGAACTCTCAGAAGGCGTGGACTTGCTGGAGGAAGCATGCCACTGGGAGAGGGTTTATAAAGTTTCTTAAAGCCTTGCCAACCTCCAGTGCTGCTCTGCTTCCTGTACCTGCTTGAAGACCTGAGCCTCTGCTCCCTGCTCCTCTCTGGCATCTCCTGCTGCCATGCCTTCCCATCATGATAAAGGCCAATTCCATTCAAACCATAAGCTCATATAAGCTCTTCCTTTTCTGAGCTCCCTTGGTCACCGTGATTCTATCACAGCAATAGAAAAGTGACTAATACAACGTTCTTGAAACCAAGATGCTATATTGCTACATCGAGTGCTATATTCAGAATATTTTCATTTATTATATTCAGATCCCAAGGCAAAGTTCTTGGCTTTCATTTTCCATATAAATATATTCCCCAAGGATTCTAACACCCCAATATAGGATTCAAGAATTAATTCTTCATAAAACTCTAAGTTTTTAACTGGATGAAACATGAAAGACATATCAGGTAGGGGTTTGATGGGCGACATCATATAGTAATATGCTCCAGGAAGTGCCCACTACACCTAAGGACAAGCAGACAGATACTTGAAAAATGCTAGACAGAAGGAGCCTGATTCACATGGCGTCAGTACCTTGGGAGTGTTGTGGAGATCACACCACAATGTTATCACTACAGGTTTGCCTAGACTTTCAGGTTTAAACTCGAGTTGATCCACCTAAAAATGCTTTGGGGACTTATTTCCATAGGATTTCCACTGGTCTTATCAGAGTATAGGCTCAGTTGAAGGTTACTGTAAGGCGTTTGAATTCATAGAAATCGTTGCTCACATAACAACTGTTAATAATTTAGAGAAGTAAGATGTATATACTCTTGTCTTTCATGCAAGAAATGCTCTGCCCTAGAGTAGCTGAGAAGCTACAACTATCATCTGGAGTGGACAGAGGTGCATCTAAATAGACAAAAGGGGCTGATCACAGTTAAAGTAGGAAAAAAGGAGGCAGTCCTGAGTATTTGTCCACTCTGGCCTTGAAAATCTATGGTGGATTATGTTGATCTCATGATTCCCATGGTGCAGAGTATTATCAAGCACAATCCACATAGATCATAGAGATACTGTCAGTCCTCACAGTGAGCCCCCAAGGTATCTACATTCAGAAGCTCACATACATGTGACCAAACTGCCAATTCAGGATGCTCAGTAATTGGACTAAGGCTATATTTCTAGTAGATGGTGCATAGATTCAAACCTGTGATATTCCAGTCCTTTCATCTCAAGGACCTATAATGCTACTAAAATAGGCAGCAACCCCCTAAGCCTATTTTATTTATTATTATTATTATTATTATTATTATTATTATTATTTTGTGAATTTCATTCCTAAGTATTATATTTGCATTATTCTACACCTCCCAGTCCATCTCCTCTTATCTCTCCTCTCAACTCCCTCACATTTTCTTGTCCTATTCTTTGTTTATTATTGTTATATACACATTCATACATTTATAAATATAGTCATATAATACTATACTTGAATCTTTCAGTACACTTATGAAATAATAAATTTCCCTTTGGCTTTTCACATCTCCTAAGTAGCATTTATCTCTCTTTCCTCTCTCTCCCCATCAATAGCCCTTCCTCCTCTCTCCTCATTTAAAATACCCCCCATTTCCCCCATTTCTCTCTTGATAACATTTGTGTTCTACTATTCTCTTTCAAGCTCTTTCTTCCCCTCTGCCCACATAATTCCTTTCTGTTTTCTTATTTCCTGTGGTTACATCAGGATGTATATTCATATTTAGGTATTTAGAGCCAGGAGAATCAGTTATATTAATGCTCATAACATTTGGGATAGAAAAAAAAACTTAATAACAGGTCTTAGTCCATTTTAAAATAAAATATTTTAATAGCACCAAGAAATATTTGTCATAACAAAAAGATTGAGAATAACTGTTTTCCAAAATGAAAAAAGTAACTGTCAAAGAGTATTCTGTCTTACATTTATACACATCTCTAATTCCTGGCTTAACAGAACACAGCAGACATCCCATGTTTGTTTCTGAATTCCATCTTTTGAAATATGGTGTCTTGGTTGAAGTTGATTAAGCAAATACTTTAAGTATGGTGGAACACAGAGACATCGTGACCTTGCCAGCTCTTAATACTGCTTTCCTCTTAGATGAATCCATACACTAGAATCTGAATGTTTCTATGGAAATAAACCCAAACAGAAGAGAAAATGTGTCTTGATGAAGAAAAATGAAATCTTTGACAAATTTAGCCTTTAACCATTTCTCCCTAGGTTGTCCCACCACAGAGGGTGCCATTGTCGCCGTCCATTTTCCTTCTTAGTCTTTGCATACCCCAGTGCTTTTCTCCACTATCCTTTACACCCAACTCTATCATAAACTTATAACTCTACATTTGTCAGTACTTGCTTAGTGTTCCCCAAACCCAGTGCTACGAGAGCCTGAAGTTCACAAGAACAGGGATGATATTTTTCAACTCCATAACCCCAACTCTGAGCACAGTACCAAGTGTTGGAAGTGCATTCTAAATATTTGTTCGAAGAAAATGCTAAATGAATTAATGTGCATATGAATCAAGTTAATTTCATCTCTACCTAAAATAAAATTTTCAAGTTGCTAGCTTCTCCATTGCTTTTAGAACTGAATCACCCTATTGTTCAGAAATTAATTCATAAAAGGCTCTTGTACTGCATCGCCACTACTCTAATCCTCTCCCGTGGTTTCCACGGGGCCCTGTGAAGGGCTCCTGGATATCTTCAACTTCTTCTCTTCAGTAAACAAGCTTATTATCATTTGCTTTCAGACAATATGGCAATTATCAACTTTCAATTAATGATGTTATGCGAAGGAAAATCTCCTGAGAAGTAGGAATCTTTATGAAAAGGCTGTAGAAAATATATTCATTTTCTTTTAACTATACATGCTTTAAAATAATCCAGCTTGTTGTCCAATTACCCAAAAACTAGGGGTCCCGTTATGTTTTCAGGAAAATTCTGTGCCTTTGAGAGTCAACCAATGCCTGTCTACACTCCCCACATCAGCCCCATCACCACCTGAGTTCCTTCCAGGATGCTTTGTCATGGCCATGGGAAAGCAGATTCTCCAAGGATCCTGTGTTTTGTACATGTGAAATATAAATGCAGTCAAACTCTCTTTAGAAAGATTCCAATTCAAAATAACCAAATTGTATACACAAGCCAGTCTTGTTCAAAATATTTTAAAAGAAAACTTGGGTTTCTTCCCCTGCCCCTGGCCCTGAGTACCTGTTTTCCATTTTTGTGATCAGACACTGATGACAAAGATGAAATATGAAATAAAAAGTAGCACATCTGAATCCCTAGGCAACATGCATGCCAACCTGAAAAATCTGGGCCAATTAGTTTTGCTTAGAATCTTCCATCCTAGTAACTTATGCTCTTCAGAGGGCAGTGGCACAAATGATAGAGAGATTTCATCGAGTTGTGAACACACAATATCATTTGTAGTCATGTCTAAAGACTACATGAAATGCAAAGCATAAGAGATTAGAGGGAGAAGCCTTGCTCTTCAGCAAGTCCCCTCAGCCAGCAGCTGGTTGTGAAGCTTGTTTTGTCTCAATTATCTGAAATTCTGCCATCCGACCTTGGTTTCTGGCCTTCCTCTAGAATGGTATTTGGAATTGTGTTTTTCTCCTTATGTCATTTAGATGAAGACTTCAATTTTCCACCTCTGGTGTCCAGGTTGGTCTTCTCTCATCAGCATAGCAACCTGCTGCTCTCATTATGTTACCCTCCAGTCCAGGACCATGTCGAGCACCAAGCACACAGTACAATTAGAGGACTTAACATATTGTAGTGTGCCTGGGCCAGGAGGCCAGTTATTACGGTGCAGCTCACTGATGTGTCTTGTACCCTCTGTGCTGGACAATAACTCTGCATTTTGTTAAATAATCATGGGTAATATGAAGAACAATAAAAACAATTTTTGAGAACCAGCAAACCATGAAAACTTCAATCAGAATCATTATACTCCAAAAGCATATCAAAATGAGATTATTGTGAAATGCTATAGTGCTTTTTATTGTGTGGTCATGAAAATTAAAAATAGACTGACATTTTGGGTACTATTTCTATTTTTAAGTCAGTCACCTGGTAGGGTGCTGGAAGGCTGTTTCAGTCACTGTGCAACGAGCTCCAAAAAAGCTGTTTGAAAATAGGAAAGCAATCGACCAGTCAAGATGCCAAGATTTCTTTGTGGAGAAGTGTCTAAAATATTGTGACTAGGTTGACACTATCAGAGCATGCCTAAAAGGCCTTAAGCAATTTTGGGAAAAAGTAAAAAGTGAAAGTTCTATTCCGGCCTTATCTAAAATCTGAGGGCCTGAAGAATGGATTTGCCCAGCTACCATACTTCAATCATGTGACCACAGGGCACACATAGCCTCATGTTCAAAGACACACAAGGTTTTGTTCACACAGCATTACCCCATATAACAGAGCATGTTAAGTAACTCACTGAAAGACTCGTGAAGGTGATGACTACCTAAAGCATTTTATCTTCGGAAAATTCTATTATTTCCTGTTGTGAATTATCCTTTGGCTTTTCAGTAAATCTC
This sequence comes from Rhizomys pruinosus, assembly GCA_009823505.1. Classification (NCBI taxonomy): domain Eukaryota; kingdom Metazoa; phylum Chordata; class Mammalia; order Rodentia; family Spalacidae; genus Rhizomys; species Rhizomys pruinosus. The sequence continues at coordinate 460,713 of VZQC01007521.1, forward strand.
CTTTCTCCATTTATGAGACCCTCTTTGATACTTGATAATCTGCCCCCACATTCTTTCTTGTGGCACAATTATTTCCCATTACACACTGAATAGTGAGTTTATTTACTACATATCTCCTGTAAATTTCATGAGGATAAGAAAATAAATACCGAGTGAAAGAAAAGATTGCTGAATCAACAAATACTGAGTAAATGCTGTCCTAAGTACAACCCAATTTCATCTAGATCAGATCCAAGGAATGAGCATTCTTAACTATGAGGCACATTATGTTATGATATTTAATAAGTAATTTGTGTGTGCTACACTCTGGTTCACAAGCATGCTTCTCCAAGGGGGTGGATTCCATTTTGGGAATGACATGAGTTATTTGTTCCCATCAGGACAACTGCCATAGCATGGTGTCAGCTCACCCTCACCTTCCCCAAGTTGAGTTTGTCACTGCTCTGTCACACAGATGAGTAAAATGTTGTGCGATGTGAGCTGTCTCCTGGAAAAGAAAATCTGGTGTAAGATACATCCTAATGGGATCCAGAAACAATGAAATATGAATGAAATGTTACTTGCATTCATAAAGACATTAACAACGGAGTTAAAATGGCAGAAGCTTCTTTGCCCTGTTCAGGATTCATGGAGAAAAAATAAAAAAATGCTCCCCAAAGAGTGTTTTAACAATAATCATCAAAATTTATTGCTTCCTCCCTGCAGAAAAGAACTCTTCACAACTACTAACTTTTTGAAGAAAAAAAAAGTTTTATGTACTTTTTTCTTTTAAAAATATTTTTATTAATTTGAAATTTTCATACAATATATTTTTATTGAATGTTTGGGAAGTTACTTCCATATATTATTATTGAATTTAGATTATTTTACCAGTTGAGTGGAAAAAAAAGCAGAATTTGTAAACTTCCAATTAAGAAAATATCAAATTAAATTGAGTGGAACTCCAGTTTAAAAATTACTAGATTTCTTTTTTTTTAAATTTTTTTATTAACTTTATTTATTTCTGTATGTGTATGAATGTACTGTCTGCATGCAAGTTTGTGCACCCGTGTCGTGCAATGCTGCGGAGGTCAGAAGAGGGTGTAGGATTCCCCTGGAACTGGAGTTCTCCTGGAACTGGAGTTTCAGACGGTTCTAGGCCATGTGGGTGCTGAGGATTGAACCCGGGTCCTCTGTAAGAGCGGTCGGCGCTCTTAACCACTAGGCCATCTCTCCAGCCCTAGATTTCTTAATGAGGAAGCATTGAACAAAATATTTTTGGAATATTCACTATGCTGAGACCTTTTTTAAGGGCTACAGAACAATTTTCAAATAAGCTACTTCTGCCATACTGGATATAGTGGCATACATCTTTAATCTCAGCACTTGGGAGGCAGAGGCAGGCGGATTTCTATGAGTTAGAGGTAGCCTGGTCTACACAGAGAATTTCAGGCCAGCCAGGGATACACAGTGAGACTGTCTAAAATAAAATAAAAGAAAAGAAAAGAAAAGAAAAGAAAATAAGCTGTTTGTAATCTTATTGAAGATCTGAAAGCAATAGAATCAAGATAGTTATTTGCATTCTTTAAGTCCACTATAATTACCTGGCTTAGACAATGTGTATACGGAATTCAAAAGACAGAGTGGCACTGAGTCCAAGAGTAGTGATAAAAGGCTCCTTGTATAAGATTTGACTTGGTCTTTGGAATATGGACAAAGTTTAGGTAGATTTTGAATAGTCAGAGTAATGTAGGAATTCTGTGCTTTTAAGAACAAAGTTAATGGAAATAGAAAGAAGACAAATACTTGTAAGACCCTATAGATAACTATGGTGCCAAAGTGTGAGGTGTCTCTTTAACACATAATCATAGACAAGCTGTGCTGCAAAGATTCTGTAGAAGGGCTCAAAGCTTCTGACTGCAGATATCAAAGCTGAAATCAGGTAAGAGCAAAAGATATTTCAAAGTTGAGGTCATGTTGGAATTTTTAATTACTCAGTTATTTATTTCCACATAATTAAGTTCATTTGTTCAAGTGTTTATTTCATTGTAAATGATAAGACTGGAAATGGGCAAGACTAGGCCTAGCTACAAAGAGAGACTTTTACTGATTGGTCACAGGAGATGATTAATCCAAGCCCTTTTGGTTGTCATAGTCTTCACTGAAAAGTCAGCTGTATTCTGATGGGCGGACCTTCATGTGGGATTTGATCTTTCTCTCTCACAGCTTTCAATATTGTTTCTTTGCTCTGCATGTTTAGTATTTTTACTAATATGACATGGGAGTTTCTCTCCTAGTCCTGTTGCCTCATGTTCTGTGTGTCTCATGTTCTGTATGCCTGTTGTACATTAGTAGTAATCTCTTTCCCTAGATTTGGGGAAATTCCTTCTACAATTTTATTATACATTTCTGCACCTTTATCTGGGTTTCTACTCCTTCTATTTCTATTTGTAGGTATATTTATAGTGTCCCATTCCATTGCTGGGTTATTTTAGATTAAACATTTTCTTTTTCTTTTATTTCTTTTTGTTTGTTTGTTTGTTTTTTTGAGACAGGGTCTCCCTGTAGCCCCAGCTGGCCTGGAACTTTGTAGATCAGGCTGGCCTTGAATTCACAGAGATCTGCCCACCTCTGCCTCCAGAGTGCTAGGATCAAAGGTGTGCACCACCATGTCCAGCTTACAGACAGTTCTTAGCCATCATGTGGATGCTGGAAATTGAACCCAAGTCCTCGGCAAGAGCAGTCAGCACTCTTAACCACTGAGCCATCTCTTCAGCCCCCAGATTTGACATTTGTTTTGATTGAGTGATCCATTTCTCCAAGTTTGTCCCCAAGATCTGCTGTTCTCTATTTCTTCCACTTTCTTTTTACTTCTTTCCTCTAAGCTTGAGTTTCTGACATTTTTTTAATCTAAAGTTTTATTCCAGTTTGGCTTTTCTTCAGAGATTAAAATTTAATTTTATGTTCTGAATTATTTTAGTTATTTAATTCAACCATTTGTGTTTTCATTGTCTTCATTCAGTGTTTTACTCATATCCTCTTTGAGTTCCTTGAACGTATTTATAATTGTTATTTGTAAATCATTGTCTTGTGCATTCATTAGGTTATCATTCTCAGGATACATTATGATGAGGTTGTTAATTTCTATAGGATAAATGGTACCTTAGTTATTTATGCTGTGTGTTTTGGATGAGAACAAAACTTCTCAGATTATATGGTGGTGTTTCTTGGTGTATTGAGTGATCTCATTTTTATTGAATGTCTCTTTGTTTGCTGTTCCCTTAACTTGTCAGATTAGGGTACAGCTGAGTAGTGCTTGGGATTCAGTTTTGGGGTCACTTTACATTGATGTGCAAAAGGGATGAAAGAAGTAGTCTCAGTTCAGCTAGAGATTACTGCAACGTTTGAGTTGAAATTCCAATTATCCTGACTGAGCAGGATAAGATGGTGTTCCTAGGTGAAAAGAGTGGCTCGTAGATTAGGAAGAGAATTCTCAGTTCTGAGACACATAAAGCTGAAAAGGTGGTGCACATGAAAATCTCAAGAACTCAGACTTGTTCAGACCCAGACAAGTCTGAGTCAGAAAAGGATCCCAGGGACCCAAACTGAGATGGTAGACAGTACTCACTCTGCCAAGTTTGGACCAGCACACAGATCCAGGATGGGAAAGAGCCCTACGACCCATGGAAGCCTGAAAGCTAAGATGGTTGGGCACTAGGGAGTGGAAAATGATCCTACAGACCCAGCCAGGCCTTAAAGTTGAGATGGCAGAAGGGAGTCACTCCACCAAGTCAGAAGTGGCATGCAGATCCTAGATGGGAAAGGGTACCCATTACTGGAGGGAAGCCTCAGGGCTAAGATCTGAGAAATACATTTTTAATGTTTGACATCCTTAGGCATCAGGCAAATTAAATCTACTTGGAGATTTCAACTTATTATTTCCAAAATGGCTAAGATAAAATATCATGACAACTAATCCTGGCATGGATGTGGGGAAGTGGACACCTCATCCTCCTGTCAGTTGAAGTGCAAAAGGGAGCAGTCACCATGGAAATCAGTGTCTTTATTGCTTGTACCTAGGCCAATTGCTGAGCAGAATTGTTATACAAATGTATATAGAGAAAGCAAGACAGAGAGAAAAAAACTTAACAGAACAAAACACTTTAAAGAGAGCTTCACAGTAATTTCACCCAGCCCTGTCTGCCATACATTTCTCTTCCCGCCCTTCCCTTTTGCTGATATGATCACTAAGAATAAAATTATGATTTATGGGGCTGGAGAGATGGCCTAGCGGTTAAGAGTGCCTACTGCTCTTGCAGAGGACTCGGATTCGATCCCCAGCACCCACATGGTGGCTGAGAACCGTCTTTAACTCTAGTTCCAGGGAAATCTGACACCCTCTTTTTTTCAATAGTTTTTTAAATTTTATTTATTTATTTTTGTACGTGTATGAATGTACTGTCTGCATGTAGGTTTGTGCACCCGTGACATGCAATGCCACAAAGGTCAGAAGAGGGCATCGGATTCCCCTGGAACTGGAGTTAAAGACAGCTCTCAGCCACCATGTGGGTGCTGGGGATCGAACCCAGATCCTCTGCAAGAGCAGTCAGCGCTCTTAACCTCTAGGCTATCTCTCCAGCCCCCGACACCCTCTTTTGACCTCTGCAGCATTGCATGACACGGGTGCACAGACCTACATGCAGACAGTACATTCATACACATAAAAAATAAATAAAAAGTTTAAAAATTATGATTTTTTTAATTTAATTTTTATTGATGCTTTGTGCATTTCGTACATCATTTTCCAATTCAGGTCAGGCATATTTCCCTTTCCCTTCCCCCCCACTCCCACCCCATCCCAGATCATGTATTCTGCCGTAACTGTCTTGCATCTTTCTCTGTTTTTTTTTTCTTTTTCATTTTTTAGCTATAAGTGATAATCCATGAGTACAGGCATCCTTCGTGCAAAACCAATCTGCAGGCTGTTGTGCCCAAACCTCCACAGCCCCACCATCCAGTGGGGGGTGACAGGTTGTTTGTTCAATCAAGTTGATCAAATGAGTGTCCAGACTACATCGCTGTAGTTTCACCATTCACCCCAATCGCAGCCTTTACATTCTACCACGCCCCCTCTTCCGCAGATTGTTCCCTAGGCTTAGAAAAGGGGCACAGGTGGATGAGAAGTAAAACAGTCCCCTCTCTCTGGAGCTGTTGACTTGGACTCTGGTCAATTCTGGCTGTTTCCTTTCATGGGCTGACAGTTTGTCCAGGAGTAACCTTTCGATCCTACTGATGAAGCACAAGCTTCATAGATATATAGGTATTTAAGCAGCACTAATAGTTATGGTAGGTTACTTTGGCATAGACACATATGTTTGGATGATATGTTAATCCATGAGTTACAATTTCCCCTCTGTTAAATATTTATGTCTATAAAATTTTATATAATGGAAAAGTAGAATGAATCAATAGAATAACATTCCTGGGACTATCACTCATGACAGAAATCAAAGTTAGAGTTACGAGGCTAAAGTTTCATGTCAAAACATATTTAAATTTATGGCTAAGATGTTAAACACCTTCATCATCATCACTACTCTTGGAAAGAATCCAATACTGTGTTTGCAACACAAGGATAATGCGATTATAAATTTCTTGAAAACTTGATATGGTAGAATATTTTTATTTTATTTAGGAGCGTCAATGGTTATATAAATACTCAGACAGATATTTAGGTGTCATGTAGTTGACTTTAATGAGGACGAAGCTGCAATCATGCTGGGTGCACAGGGCTGCATGAGTCCTATTGTTAGAAATGCCTGCTGTCTGGTTCAGAGAGCATCAAGGGAAAGAACAGCACTGCTAACTGTGTAGCTCATTCCCAGTTCCATTTTGCTATATCCAAGGGTTTTCAAACTTTCCACTATCACCCTGAGATTATCATTTATAGATGAAACTTTAAAATGCAAGAAAAAAGAAAATGAATGAAATTCTGCAGTGCAAAAATGTAGTTAGGTTAATACAGCTTGGGCTGCTGGGGTAGCAGAGCTAGATACAAAGCACAGCAAATTTATTTTATATTATGGATGTTTGTGTATGGTTCACTGCTTCAGGTACTTCAATTTAAACTGTATCCTGGGGCTGGAGAGATGGCCTAGCGGTTAAGAGCGCCGACAGCTCTTGCAGAGGACCCGGGTTCGATCGCCAGCACCCACATGGCGGCCGAGAGCCGTCTGAAACTCCAATTCCAGGAGAGCTCCAGTTCCAGGGGAGTCTGACACCCTCTTCTGACCTCCGCGGCGTTGCACATCACGGGTGCACAGACTTGCGTGCAGACAATACATTCATACACATATGGAAATAAATAAAATTTTTAAAAATTAAAAAAAAATTTAAAAAAAAATAAATAAATAAAAATAAACTGTATCCTGAACTTTATAGAAAGCTGAAACAAAACAGAACAACAGTCATTTCAATCATTTTTCTAATGACAAGATACAAACTATATTTCTAAGCAGAAGTGTTGGTGTACACAATTGCTGCTCTATTCCAGGAGTTTATCACCTCAGATCAGAAGGAAAATGTACCTCCATGGATCTCTAGCCTCTCGATTACCTGCCAATCATTCTATTACAGACGAAGTCCAGGTCAAGTTGAAGGTACTATAATCAGTGACTCTTGTCTATGATTAGACTTTGAGAGAAAGTTAAAAAAAAATCACAATTAGAAGACAGGGAGCAGTCATTTGGGAAGTAGGAACCTGGGTTATCTCTTCTGGTTGTTACTACAGCAGTGCAATAGTCCAGAGGTACAGCTCCCCTGGAGAAAGGTCTAAATCAAGTTCTGACTAATGAAACTTTTCTTTGTTTAGGTAATTATTTATCTAGCCATTATGTAGTTGGAGGCTCATTGTAGTTCTTTGTGCCTGGGAAATTATCACAATCCCTATCCTACAGGAAACTGAGGCATAGAAAATAGCTGAGTTTCACATTGACTAGGAACTATCCAGGAATGGATTTCAGGTCTCTTCTTAAAGAGATACTCTGGGAATGTGTGATGGCCCAATGTGGCATGTTCTTAGGCAGGCTCATAAGAACAAAATGAAAGGAAATACTGGAAATGAAGCTGTTTACCAAGTCAAATGTATCACAGGTATTTACCAAGCACCTCTGTAAGTGCAACTGGATCCTACAGGTGTACTATATACAAGAAACTTGGTTGTTACCTCAATTTTCATTTAGTCTGGTAAAGAGCACATCACATAAGATCACTAACTGAGAAGTTAATCATGTCAGCTGAGAAGTCTTACAAGGGGATCATTGGGTAGAATGTGCACAAGACCAATAACCACTAAGGTTGAACAAAGTATGAACAGATGGGAGAAGCAGTGGGCAGGGCTGAGATGCCCAGGACAAGAGTAATTTTTGTTAGAAGCATGGAGAGAGTATTTCTTTAGCAGGAAAAATTAAGACTAGTTTGATAAGAGAAGTTAGTTTAGATTTTGATACTTTAGTCTTTGATATAAAATTTCAGGAACCTAAATGAATTATTGCTGTCAAGCAGACTTAATATCTCAAATTTAACTCAAATTAATTCATTTCATGTTGCCTATATAGTGTTACTGATCTAGCAAGGATTAATGTGCTTTTGTTGAGAATTAACTACAATCTACTTAAAACTATGTGGGAATAACTTTTCTGGGAATGTATCCTGTTTTAGCCTTGTAACCAAAGTTAATATTATGGATTTCTACCTGTTTGTTCTTTGCTTTCTTTTGTTATGTGTGTGTGTGTGTGTGTGTGTGTGTGTGTGTGTGTGTGTATGTCTGTATATATGTGTGGATGTGTGTTTACCATAATGGAATTGATTTCTCTTTTTTACATTTTTATTGTTTTTAATAAAATTATTTATTTGTGTATTTATTTACTTATTTACTTACTTATTTATGTGTATGAGTATATGGCTGGCATGTATGTAAGTGCACTGGTATTATGCAGTGCCCATGGAAGCCAGAAGAGAATGTCAGATCCCCTGGAACTGAAGTTACAGATGGTTGTTAACTACCATGCAGGTGCTGGGAATCAAACCCAGGTCCTCTGTAAGAGTAGCCAGTACTCTTAACCACTGAATCATCTCTCCAGCCCTTTTTATTGAATTTTTGCAATTTTCATATATTTTAATGGTATTTAGATCATCTCCCCTATCCCTACATCTTTTTATTGCCCCCACCCAATTTAATGTGCTCTATTATGTGCATAATAAGGCCATCCATTAGAGGCTGATTAACCTACCAAGAGTCCCAGGATTGAAAGAAACTGTAAGACCTTTATTTCTGAAGACAATACATGCATGAACTGTAGAACAAATAAGGAGCAATCAGTTCTCCTGCTGCTGCTGACCTCAGAGTCTTATCTCTACTGACTAGTGCTGGAAGGTGCTATGCAAGCTACCAGAAATAAAAACAATCATCATCCTTACCCAGCAGTGAATCCTATGAACTACAATAACAATTGGCCTGGTAAGATACTATCATGAGTACAATAGTGGCACAAATGTTATGAAAGTAACCAACCATCATTAATTGGATTTTATGTCTACTTCCTAGGATGGAGCTCATACTTGACACTGATATCAGGCTTAGAAACCTTGGGTTCTTCAGGTCACAGGACATAGTGGAGAAACCTACACTAGTTTTCTGCTAATAGTTATCATAGTAAATTGACTCTTAGAGAATTTTTGTTATACCCATAGATTAATGCTTCTCTCAACTTTCACCAGACAAGTTTCCTTATGCAACAGATGATGATTAACACAGAAATGTGCAAGTGGCCAACATACAATCTTATGTTTTGATATAATTTAATACCATCTATGTGGGTGGACCTGAACTTGGGCATGTCCTAGGCAATGTACTTTAGCAGAGTGAGTACTCCCCCAGACCCTCATGCAGCCACATCTGGAGTAACATAGGAGTGCTCTTCAGCTGGGTGAGTCCCCCAGTTGCCCATCCAGAGTCACACTGGAGCACATACTGCCTGGATGAGTCCTATAGACCCCTGCCTTCACTATGCATACAAACCTAGTCCTAGCCAGATTCACACTCACACACTGACAGTGAGTCTATCCCAGATACTTTTCACTACACCACCTCTCTACATTCAGACAAAAGCTGGATGGGATCTTTAATCCCAGCATTCAAGAGGCAGAGGTGGTGGGGGAGTAGCGGGCAGAAGCATCTCTATGAGATCAAGGCAAGCCTGGTCTGCATAGCAAAGTCCAGGCCAGTTTGGGGCTACAGGGAGATCTTATAAAATGAAAGGAAGGAAAAGAAAGACAACACTTAGATCAAGCTGGGAGCCCCTTCACAAACTTTGTTCATCAATGAAGAGGTATCAACCCAGGCTCACTAATCCAAAATCAACACCAAATATTAGAACGACTGACCCACAAACTTCATATCTCATCTGAAATCAATAAAATTTTGGCAACAGCAAAACTTCCACTCAATAGGAGGAGGCTAGAACCTCATATCAGACTCACAACTAATAACATATGCCTAAGTCACATGGCCAAACAAACAACATGAAAGGTCAAGACAATATGACTCCTCCCCCAAAATAGCACTATGAACATGTTCTCAATGAGAACTACCTCAATGAACCTCAGGACATGGAATCTAAAGGTACAACTATGAATATGATCAAAGAATTCAAGGAGTTTATGGAGGACATAAACAAACATTTGAAGGAAAAACTCATGGTTGAATTCCAAGAACATACAACCATGAAGCTGAAAGAAATTATGAAAACAATTCAGGATTTTAAAAGTTAATTCAATAAAGAGAAATACTGTGGGAAACTAAAGTTAAAATGAAGGTGAATTGAAAAATTCAATAAGCCATTTAGAAAATTCAGAGGAAAGTCATACCAGACTGGATCAAGTAGAGGAGAGAATTTCAGGACTTGAAGATAAAGTAGAAGAATTGGACCACTCAATCAAAGAATATTATAAAAATTTTGAAGATCATATGGAATACATAGGAAACAAATCTAGGGCTGAAGAGATGGCTCAGTGGTTAAGAGCACCAACTGCTCTTGCAGAGGACCCAGGTTCGATTCCCAGCACCCACATAGCAGCTAAGAACCGTCTTTGACTCCAGTTCCAGGGGAATCTGACAAAAAAGAAAGAAAGAACAACTTGAAGAAGCTGATTTATTTAAAAAAAAAAAAAAAAGAAAAGACCAAATCTATGAATTATACTTAGTTGTTGGCAGAGGAGAATCTAGGGTCATTGGCATATACCATATCTCAAAGAAACCATAGAAGAAAACTTCCCATATTAAGAAAGACACACCTATACAGATACAAGAAGCATGCAGAACAGCAAATAGAACCAAAAACATTTGCCATAGCATGGTTATGGGTAAAATGCTAAATATACAGAACAAAGAAAAGGTATTTAAAGCTACAAGAAAAAATCCACAAGTAACATATAAAGACAAACCCATTAAAATAACAGATGACTTCTCAAAGAAACTTTAAAAGCCAGATAAGCCTGGAACAATATGCTTCAGCTTCCAAAAGACCTTAGATACCAACCCAGACAACTTCATTAAGAAAATCTCTCTTCCATTGTTGATGAACAAAGAAAAAGTTTCTATGATATAAACAGGCTAAAATAATTCATACCCACCAAGCCAGCCATACAGAGAATACTGGAAACAATAATTCATACCAAAATTAACAAGAATATCCAAAGGTTTACAGAAAGAAAATGAAGCTATAACTACTGAAATACAAAGGACTAAGAACACAAATGAAAAAAAGCAAAATGACGGGAAAAGGGTCTCAAAGCTGAACCCTTGTTGGGGGTGGCTGTCTTGGCAGAGCTGCTCTTTGCCTGTGCCGGTGGTGCTGGGCTCCGCGCCTCTGTGTCTTTGTGCTTGTGGGCCCCAGGAGTCCTGAAGTCTCTCCAGACAGGTACCAGGGTGCGGACTAGGTCAGGCTTACCCCCCCACCAACTGGAATTGATGAGAGAATATCCAAGTGGACTGTTTTGGAGAACCTTCAGAACAGTAAGGGAAGAGTGACTTAGACTTCCAATATCCAATATATAACCAAAAATTGAAAGCCTGAAATACAGACAAGTCAATACTCCATATACAAGGAGGAGGAAAGAGAAAAAAAAAAAAAAAAGCATTGGAAGGAGGCAAGCAAAACAACCAGCCGCTAACATAGTGAAAAGACATTTGTGATTTGAATCACAAAAGGGAAACACACATGCCAAGGACACAAAAAGGGACAACATGGGAAAGGTGCAGGATAATCCCACGCCAGGCTCTACCAAACCTGTAGGAGATAGCAACAATGGGATCCCCCTGGAGGTGACCCAAGGAGCAGATCTTAGAGGAATAATTGCAGACCAATGCAGAGAAATTAAAGAAAATAAAGAAGAATTCAGAGAACTAAAGAGAGAGAATGAAAAACTCAAAAAGGACCTAGAGGGATACAATGACAAACTT
>VZQC01007521.1:475170-549346 GCA_009823505.1 Rhizomys pruinosus
TAAAACCTGTATAACAATAACTTTGGGATTGGCACATACAAATGTTCTCTATAATTTTTCTGTTGTACAGTATCATCTTGTAGCATTCTCTTTTACCTGTAGGATGATTTAACTTAAGGAATTAAGTTTGCTTCCCAAGTTAACGACATACAGTCACCCAAAACAGCTTGGGTGAATTTGATGAAATCTGTGCCTTGATTCCTGCCTATAGGCATGTGTACTACAATTGCCTTTTTGAGAATCATGGGTCAAAAATAAAAACCTAAAATTAAAAGGGGGGATACAGATATATATGAAACCTTTTTGTCAAAACCTTTGTAATTTAAATCTTAAAACTAACTACGGGAAAAGATTTGTATGTTCCCACAGGTCAAAATGTCACCAATTTAACTGCTGAGAAAGAAACGACACAGCTTTTCATTGTGTAGGATGTACCAGGAAGTGCCAGCAGAAAGGTTGGCCCATATGAACACTGAAAGGAAGAAAAGCCTCAGACTGCTACAGGCATCAAACCCCTCTGTGGATCCTACTTGTAACAACTGTTTATAATGAGTCCTAAAGAAACTTACCTTTTAGGTGCCACAAAGTTTTAATAGGAGAGACTTTCTTACCACCCCTTCATAGAACAAGGATGAATATGATGATAATGAGGTCGTTCTCTAACTGTAAATTGGAGCCAACTGTTATAGAGGTAATCTCTTATAAAACCAGTAAAACTGCCTTCTTTAATTGACTAATAGACATAGGAACTGTGTAAAGGATTATTCTCTATTCAGAACCAAATATAATACTAAAGTCTCCTTAAGCTGTGCATTTAAGCAAAATATATTAATACAGGAGAGCTCTGATATCAGCAATGGATTATTCTACCAAGGAGATATTGGCCAGGGGATCCAAGTCCCCCCCAAATGGTAAAGGCTTCTTGCCTGTAAACTGGGATACCTGCAAGAAGAGAGGCGATAAGGCCCTGCTGTGGAAGACCTGATATAAACATGGGAAAGATGTATTGAGACCACACTTGCAAGTGTACTGTTGGTCTCTGGAATACCAGAGAGTGTTACCAAAGGCCACTAAACCAATAAAACAAATATAGGTCTCCTTGAGTCAAGTAAGACTCCTCTGTCAACACCAGCTACACCTCACCTGCCTGGAAATACTGTGCAGCAGTGGCAGCCATATGCCCATGTATCCCAAATCTAATTAGCTATTATCTCTCTCCTTGGAGGAATAACACACAGCTGATGCCACAAGCTTACGTCCTCTAGTTGTTAGGAGATGATACAATCCATAGTAATACCCTGTCATATTTTACAGAAAAAACATAATTCATGGATTAACATGCCATCCAAACATCTGTGTCTATACCAAAGTAACCTTCCATAACAATTAGTACTGTTTAAATACCTGTATATCTAATTGCTTGTGCTTCATTAGTAGGACTGAAAGGTTGGAAAAAACTGTCAGCCCATGAAAGGCAACAGCCAGAATTGACCAGAGTTCAAGACAACAGCTCCAGAGAAAGTAGACTGTTTTACCTCTCGTCCACCTGTGCCCCTTTTCTAAGCCTAGGGAACAATCCGTGGAAGAGGGGGCATGGTAGAATGTAAGGGCTGTGAATGGGGTGAATGGTGAAACTACAGCAATATAGACTGGACACTTATTTGATCAACTTGATTGTACATACTAGTCCCCCCAGTTGGATGGTGGGACCCTTGGGCTGTGTGGGTTTGGGCACAACTGCTTGCAAATTGGTTTTACATGAAGGGTGCTTGTACTCATAAATTATTACTTATTGTCAAAAAATGAAAAAAATAAAGAAGAAAAAAAGCAAAATGAAAATAGCCAGAACATATCTTTCAATAATAACTTTAAATACTGATGGCCTTGTCTCCTTAATCAAATGACATGGATTGGTCAAACAGTAAGAAACAAAATCCAACTTTTTGTTGTCTCTCTACAAGAACCTCACCTTATCTTCAAGGATAAAACCCACCTTAGAATGAAAAGTTGGACAAAGTATTCCAAGCAAGTGAGGCCAAGAAAAAGGCAAATGTTGCTGTCAAAATATCTGACAAGATAGACTTCAAATCAAAATTGATCAGAAGGGATATACTTCATTCATATCAAAGGAAAAAGTAACCACGAAGAAATTATAATACCAAGCATTTAAGTATCCAATTTCATTAAAAGGTATGTACTACATCCAGGTACAGGGGCACATGCCAACATGACTTATTGTGGTCGATGATAATTTATACCATATCATAAGTTTTTATTGAATTTTTGCAATTTCATACAATTTATTTTGATGCTCTCTCCTATCTTCACCCCCCTTACTACCATCTGCACAATTTCATGTTCTGTATTATATGTATACATAAGCATTTTTAATTGATAACCTCCCCTGATTGACTTTGAGACTCCCCCAGTGACCTCAATAAGATTAACACTCATCTAGTTAGAAGAATTGCTTTACATTTGCATTTTCTATACCAATTTAAAAGGTGAGTACTTGAAATGGTGATTATTTTTTAAGGCAGGGTTTCCATGCAGCTCCAGTTGGCCTAGAAATCACTATGTAGACCAAGACAAGCTCAGTCTCACAGAGATCTTCTTGCCTCTACCTCTTGAGTGCTGGGCTTAAAGCCACCATATCCAGCTTGACTGATGCTTTTATTCCTTTTTTTTTTTTTTTGATACTTTTTTTTTGAGACAGGGTCTCCCTGTAGCACCAGCTGACCTGGAACTTGCTTTGTAGACCAGGATTTCCTTGAACTCACAGAGATCCTCTTGCCTCTGCCTCCCAAGTGTTGAGATTAAAGGCATGCACCACCATGCCTGGAGATTGATGTTTTTTAGTTTTTTTTATTTTTTTTTTCCTTTTATAACTTTATTTCAACATAACTATGGATAAGAAAAACACTCATATTTGTTAATAGAATGCAATTAAGTTTAACTTATCCTACACAATATTGACCAGAAACATGGTACATGGTTTATGATTCATTTTTTAAAAATGCAATCTGGTTTATTTTTATCTATTACAGATGTATAAAAGATCCTCAATCAAATGCTGCTGAAGAAGGCAGCAAGAAACTTGAGAAATATACCTTTGGTTTGCCTCAGAAAAGTAACACATATTGCACTGTAAGTTTATAAAATTGGCACAAAAAATTGTTGTAATGTTACAATATCAGTTTAAAAAGTTCAGTAACTAATGAAGGGGAGGCCTATGTGTATACATGTAGAACTGTAAAAGCTTCCTGATTTAGCTAATACTGCATGTAGATTATAAATCTATACAAACCAAGATTCAGGTAATCTGTAAATCTGGACTATAGGTTCACTTCAGCTACGGAAGTCAACCAGAAAACCCTAAACAATATCTTGATGTATGTAAAGAAGAAAATCAAGTTTCTCCCTCAGCTTTTCAGTACAGTACAAAAGTAAAACGGCCCTTCTTTAAGGCAAAACATCCAGCCATAGTTGTAAGAAATCTTACCAAAATAGTGTAGCCACTTATGAATTACGCCTCAAAAAAAAAAACAAAAAAAAAAACTAAAAAAGCAGCCCCAAAACAAGAAATAGCTCTTTAAAAAGGAAAAATATAACAAGATATCTTGAAAAAAAAAGTGAATACAGTTCAAAAAATAATTAAGAGATACATTTTCATAAGTCTACCTAGGATTAGCCTTATGACATTCTACCACTTCAAGTTTATCACTGGTGACTAAGTGTCAATTTACAAATAACATGTTCATTTTCCTTTCCTTTATCAAAAGAAAAAAATTCTAGCTTCACTCTATGGGGTGGCTATGGAGGATGACTAGAAAACAAGACTCAGACAATTCCATGCAAATATTGCATTTTTCTTTAATTTTATTTATTTTTGTGTATATAAATGTACTGTCTGCATCTACATTTGTGCACCCGTGACATGGAGTGCCCTGGAGGTCAGAAGAGGGCATCAGATTCCCCTGGAACTGGAGTTAAAAACGGTTCTCAGCTGCCATGTGGGTGCTGGGAATCGAACCCAGGTTCTCTGCAAGAGCAGCTGGTGCTCTTAACACCTAGGCCATCTCTCCAGCCCCAATATTGCATTTTTCAAAAGGAAGAACTCCAAACTGAATTGGAAGCTCCAGTTACTAATATGCCTTTCATTGAAAGAATGTTTATTAAGTACAAACACACAGCATTCAGGTCCAAGGCCTAATATAGGCCTGACAACCAAGTCCTTGTTTTCTCAATTTCAGGCAACGATGATTTTAAAGATAACTGTTTATAAAAAATTATTTCAGCTCCCAGATGGCATTTTTTTCCCTTTTGCTGTATGAAAAAATCCACAAAGACCTTGTCTTCAAACCAACTCCCAGTCTCCAACCTGTGTTTAAGATGCATCTTTTTCAGTATTTTGAAAAGGTAATGTAGGTCAAATGTGCTCATGAACATTAGCACTAGTTATTAGAAAGACTTAACTAGCTTTATCATTTAAGTTTTAAAACATAAATATCTGCAGCTTGATCTGTGCTGACAATGATTGTCAGAGCCTAGAACTCTGTTACACTTAAAAGTCTCATCCATGCGCACAGAATAGAACACACCATCATCACATACTTAAGTCTCTAGAGAATCCTCTGCTTCTTCACATCTTTGGCCTTCCAGTCAATTCCCTGTTCAAACTTTAACTCAAACTTCCCTCTCAGAATTCACCATTTTTCACCCATACATACACTAAATGCTTATCCTAATCGTTCATGTTGTACTGCCAAAATCGGAAGCCTACCTCAGAAATCACCAGGTAAAATAAATGAAATACACAGGAGTTAGTTTAAAAAATAACATGAAGAGCAAAAAAATTTCAAGATTCCCTATTGGAATCGTACTTCCTTTTACCTGTAATGAACAACTCCCACCAGTTAGAAAAATCCCATGTTGGAGTCTTTCATACTCTGGCAACCAGCCAAACCACTGACAAAGGTCTGAGAGCACCTCCCAATTTTTATACAAAGTGCCCCATAGCAACACCAGTCCTGTAGTTCACTTAAGGCCTCGGACACCCACTAGTTTGTGGAGATCCCTGAAAAAGTATGATGCTTAAAATCTGAACTGTACTTGATTACCAAAATCCTGTTTTAGGTACTCCCATCCAAGTACTAACCAGTCCCTACCCTGCTTAGCTTCCGAGATCAGACGAGATCCGGCGCGTTCAGGGTGGTAAGACCATAAACTTTCTTTTAGGTACTCATTGGAAGGTGCAGCTGTTTGCCAGAACTCATTTGGCTCCTCACTCTAGATCAGCCATGTGACATCTATGGCTTTGGAATCACACGAGTGATACTACCCAGCTTGAAGGATTATGAGGTCTCCTAAGTCCAAGTTTGATCTTTCCAAATACCACTTGCAGTTCTCTATTCAGCTGAGTAGCCATATGGACACCAACCATCTACGAGAAAAGGTTTTCTTCAAAGGGTGATTTAACATCTGTATACCAAACAGCAAAAAATACATAAAACAAAACAAAAAACCTTGAATGGCTGATAATTGAAATAAAAATTTTTCAACATGGGATCTAGGGCTTACTTATTGCAAAACCAAACTGGGGCATGTAGAAGTACAGGATCCATTCAAAGTAACATATGAATTAGATTCCAGCCTAGACATAAGAAGTGAAAAAAATTTTTAATGGATTGAATCTGCATGTTCCGTTTGCTCACAAACTTACATACAGTATTGTTCTGCAAAAAAGACAATTGAGGCAAAGAAAAAGAAAACTGCCTTTTTGCAAACAAGCTTCCAAAAAGGCAAAAGGAAAAACATGCATATATATGTAAAAGTGTTACTATTCGGGCTGGAGAGATAGCCTAGTGGTTAAGAGCACCGACCACTCTTACAGAGGACCCGGGTTCGATCCCCAGCACCCACATGGCGGCTGAGAACCGTCTTTAACTCCAGTTCCAGGGGAATCTAACACCCTCTTCTGACCTCCGCAGCACTGCACAACACAGGTGCACAAACTTGCATGCAGACAGTACATTTATACACATACAAAAAAAATAAATAAAAAATAAAAAAATAAAAAATGTTACTATTGAACACAATGTTATTTCTAGAAAAAAATTAACTGCACAGGTTAAAAAATAAAACAAGAACCATGTGCAACATCTTATGCCAGTAAAGCACTAAAAAAAAAAAAAATCAGGAAGCAGATATCTGGACTGACACAATGTCCATTGTTGGGAGAACTTTTCTTCAATTTAAATGTCTTTTCTCATCTCTAATGAAATCTTAAAGTGCTAACTTTGTATAAAGTAGGCAAATTCTTCAAGTAATTTACTAAGCCAATTTTTACAAGCTCAACGAGGAACTAAAAATAGAAACTAAAATGAAGACAGAAAAGCTGAGCAGTTGTAGCTGGACAGTGCAACGGAATGCTACTCTACTGCTGCCCTTCTAACATCGCCTGACTGCACACGCTAACAGATCCAGGTAGCTGCTGATTTTCTTACATTAACTCCCTAGGATTTGCTAAAATGAACAAAACAATCACTAGATAAACAGTCTTAAGAAAATGAATGCAGCTGGGCGTGGTGGTGCACGCCTTTAGTGCTAGCACTCCGGAGGCAGAGGCAGGTGGATCTTTGTGAGTTCAAGACCAGCCTGGTCTACAGAGTGACTTCCAGGACAGCTGGGGCTACAGGGAGACCCTGTCTCGAAAAGACCAAAAAAAAAAAAAAAAAAAAAAAGGAAGGAAAGAAAATGAATGCCACTTAAAAATCCCTTCTGAACACTAATTAAAGCAACCTTGTCTACTGACATAAACAAATTAAAAATGGAATAGCTCTTATAAACTATGAACTGCACCTTACCCAAAGTTTAATTACCCCTACCCCTTAGCTACCTTTTCAAGGAAGTACACATTAACCAAATGGAGATTGAGGTGTTTGCTGTAATCTTTCTCCTTTCTAAATGAGCGATCACAGAAAATACAAACAAAATCTCCCTCAGTTACTTTGACTGCCAGGGCTTCCTTTGCATTTTTTGAACTAGTTCCTTGTGGAGCTGGCTGAGCCCGTGCAGCTGAATCACCACTACCCTCAGACATGTTGTCACTCAGGTCTCTTCCATGATGACTGTGGATACCTTCATCTTCATCAATTTCCTGAGACTCATTTTCTGCTACAGTAACAGGAGGTGTAGCCATTACAGTTGGGGACACTGGTTCATGTTCTTCTACCGAAGGGGGAAGAGGCAACGGTGAAACTGGCTCAACAGGTGAGTCTTTACCAGGGACATGATCTGCTCAGAGCCCATCTCCTCTTGGCAAACTGCAGTGGAGCCAGTCTGACATTTATCATGTGATGTTTCACTGTCTGACACATTTGAGTTCTGTTCAGAGGATGAAAAGCTGGTCCCCAGCGGTGGTGGCATCCACTGGTAAGATTTGCTGAAGGAGGCAGATGCAGGAGGATCTGGCGGTGGGGGTCCAGCCTGGATTGAATTTTTTTTAATTTTTGTTTTTCATTTTACGTGTATGAGTGTATTGTCTAATGTAGGTTTGTGCACCCGTGTCGTGCAAAGCTGCGGAGGTCAGAAGAGGGTGTCGGATTCCCCTGGAACTGGAGTTAAGACAGTCCTTAGCCGCCATGTGGGTGCTGGGAATTGAACCTGGGTCCTCTGCAAGGGCTCTTAACCGCTGAGCCAACTCTCCAGCCCCGGATGGATGATTTTTATAGTGATTCTAGGACCCAGAATGACCAATCAAGAAGACTGTGGAAGGGAATCTGGTCATATCCCATGGAGAGGGATTGGCAACTTTTAAATGACATTGCTAAGTGTTTCCCCCACTGTAAGTCTTATTAGATAGTTCTCCCTTATATTAGAAAACTCTAGGGGCTGGAGAGATGGCTCAGCAGTTAAAAGCACTGGCTACTCTTGCAGAGGACCTGGGTTCAATTCTAAGCACCCTAACTGTGGCTAGCAACTGTCTGTTAACTCCAGTTCCAGGGGATCCAACATCCTCTTGTGACCTCAGCCAGTGTCATACTACACAGGTGTACTTACATATACACAGGCAATGCACTCATACACATAAAATGAAAAAAATTCTTTTTTTAAAAGAAAACTCTTACTTGGAGGCCTCTATTTTTTTTTTAATTTTATTACATCGTTTGTGTGTGTGTGTGTGTGTGTGTGTGTGTGTGTGTAGGTCAGAGGTCAGTTCTCTCCTTCTATCACAGGGATCACAGGACTTCAACTCAGGTAGTGAGGGTTCGGGGTGCAGACACCTTTGTCTCCCCAGCCATGTTGTTGTTCTCATCCCCTTAAAATGTTTTGTGGGGGCCTTTGAAATATGTTTTTTCCTCCTGAACATTTACCTTTTTATAAAAGGAGCCTATCCAGGTATGTTGCTGTCTGCCTGCTTTCCCAGAACTCAGGTCATTCCAGGTAAGCCTATGCTCTATAGCAGGGCTCTGTCAACAAAATAAACAACGAAAAAGGAACCTATATAAATGAGAGTTTGTTAACGAGAAATATGGAATGACATGATAAAGGAAGAAACATTCCACTAAGGTGTGAACAAGCTTAAGTAAGAAAAGAAAGATCGGAAGGGCTGTGCAATCACTAGGATCAGAAAGAGCTGTGGTGAAACAGTCAGCGATCTGAGAGCAGCCCTGGCACTCAGAGGATGCAGCCACTGGCAAACCAGGGCCATAGCAGGGAGTCAGAAGAGCATACACCTCGGTAGTTCTCTACTTGTGACATCTCAGTCAAAACATACCAGCGTATACCAGGAAAAGATCCCCAATAGTGCAGGTCTGAGAGCCTCAAGGTCCTGAGAAGAATGAAAAGTGGTCAGCAAACATGGGAGGCAAAACAGAGACCATCAGGTTATCCCTTCCTGTCCCCTCTGGTCTTTTGTCTGGGATGTCAAGAAGCCTTTATGAACGTCAAAATACTGTTCCATCAAAGAAGGAATAACCTGGAAGAATGATCTGTAACAGTGGACACATTCTTAATAGAAAGCCCATGTTTCGTTGCATTCAGATATTTAATGGGAGTGGTAGATCAATAAATGGGTAATTAATAACTTTAATCATGGAGTTGGATTTTTAAATTCTGGTCATTAACGTTTCCACCATTGAAATATAATGATTATTTTTGTGTTATTAGTCATATTTTAATTCCACATGGAAATTGTGACATATATAACATTTTGTTAAGTATTTTTTTTCACATTTTTCAAACCTTTATCTATGGTGAATTGGGATTAACTATTAATGGTGATGGTTCATCAATTTTGGTTCATCTTTTTTAGACCTGACAAATGTTTTTAGTTTGTTTAGTAGCAATGTTGGTGCATATATATATATATATATATATATATATATGCTATGGAAATGGCCTTTGAGAAGTACCCCAATTCTTGGGGATCTAGCATAGTAATTTGAGGTGTATTATCATTGGGGGAAGAGAGTTGGCTGGACTGACTTTGAACTGATCTTGCTACCTCAGCGTCCCAAGTACTGGCATTTTAACCTGGCCCAGCAAATTGCATTACCTTTCAATGAAAATATTTGTAATTATGTGAATGATGTATCATAATTAACTAGAACTTGTTTCACAAATCTAGATGGTCGAATGATTTTTTAAACTGAGAGTGTTGAACTTCTTCACAAGGAATTCATAGAGGATGTTATCCAATTAGAAAAGTTGATTGACGAATATAATTGATTGATCTTTATCTGTTAATATTTTAAGTAGTTGAAAATAGCATGGTAACCAAGTGGTTAGTGTTTTAGCTAGGGGAATAAGATAAGAAAAAAGTAATATAATTTTTATTAAGACCTTTATAAACTAATAATCACTTGTATTCAAAATTTCTGATAATCTTGGTTTTTATTAGTTATCTTGGCTATGTTGAAATATAATTTATTTTATTTTATGATATCTTATTTTTTCTTGAATTTTTTATGTGTTTCATACATAATTTTTCAGGAAGTCTTAAATGCCATTATACCTGCTTCTCCCTTGGCACCCTCCCGACCCCCCAGATATCACACCTTCTGTCATTTGTGTTAGTCCATTGTGCCAAATGACTCCACACTCACTCCTCAGGTCATCCCCTGAGCTCTAGTTCCCTATTCTGCTTACTGTAGGGGTTGCAGGAGTTTACATTCCCACCAGCAGTGGATGAGTGTTCCCCTTTCCCACAACCTCTCCTACATTTGGTATCCTTTGTTTTCTGGATCATTTTCAGTCTTACCAAGGTAAGATGAAATTTTAATGGGGTTTTAATTTGCATTTCCTTAATTACTAACAATGTTGAGCACTTTTTAAGATATTTCTTAGCCATCTTTACATCTTCTGTTGAGAAGTCTCTGTTCAGATCTTGAGTCCATGTTTTAATTGGGTCATTTATTTTCTTGGTTCTTTGTTTTTTGAGTAATTTATATACTCTGGATGCTAAATCTTTGTCATATATGTCACCAATGAAGCTTTCCTTCCACTCTGTGGATTTTCTCTTCATTTCTTTGATTGAAACAAAGAAGCTTTTTAGTATAATTAGGTCCCACTCATTGATTGTTGACCTTATTTCCTGCACAACTACTGTCTAATTTAGATAGTCTTTTCCTACACTTGTATCTTGTAGCTACAACGTTTTCTTCTAACATTTTCAGAGTTCAAGGTTTCACAATGAGGTCTTTGATCTGTTTAGAGTTGACTTTGTGCAAGGTGAAAGGTAGGGGCTTAGTTTCATTCTTCTACAAGTGATGACCCCGTTTTGAGTATTCTTGGCCTCCTTGTCAAATGGTTGAATTGCATGTGCTCAAGTTTGGGGCTTCAGTTTTGTTCCATTGATGTACAGGTCTATTTTTGTGCCAGTATCATGCTGTTTTAAAACTCTATAACAGAGTTTGAAATCTGGTATAGTAATCCCCCTACATTACTCTTGATGCAGAGAGTTGCTTTAGATAGCTGGAGTCTTTTGTGTTTCCATATGAATTTCAGGATTTTTTTTCTAATTCTGTGAAGAAATTCATAGGGATTTTGATTGGGCTTCCATTGAATTTATATATTACGTTGGGTAGGACTGTCATTTTTTACGATAGTAATGCTTCCAATCCATGAGCATGGAAGGTCCGTCCGTGCTCTTTCTGGATTTTTTCGGTTTTGTTTTTGTTTTTGTTTTGGTTTTGGTTTTGGTTGTTTTGGTCTTTTTGAGACCGGGTCTCACTTTAGTCCCAGCTGTCCTGGAGCTCACTACGTAGACCAGGTTGGCCTTGAACTCACAGAGATCCACCTGCCTCTGCCTCCCAAGTGCTGGGATTAAAGGCGTGTACTGCCACATCTGGCTGTGTTTTTTTTATAATTATTATTTTTAATGTGGAAATTTAGAGCTATAAATTTCCCTCTTAGGACCACTTTTGAAGTGTCCCAGAGGTTTTTTTGGTGTTGTTTTGTCCTTTTCATTTAATTCCAGTAATACTTTTATTTATTTCTTAATTTCTCCTTTGAGTCATTCATTATTCAGGATTGTGTTATTCGATCTCCATGAGTTCATGTAGTTACTAAGCTTCTTCTGGTATTGATATTAAGCTTTATTGCATGGTAGTCTGATAGAATGCATGGAATTATTTCAAGTTTTTGTATTTATTGAGGTTTGTTCTGTGTCCCAGTATGGGTTGAGTTTAAAGAAAGTTCCACTGGGTGAGGAATAGAAAGTATATTCTTTGGTGCTTGATTGGAATATTCAGTAGATGTCCATTAGATAAATTTGGTGTATAGTATTGCTCAGTTCATATCCCTCTCTGTTTATTCTTTTTCTAGTTGACCTGCCTAATGCTCCTAACCTTATTTTTTAATATATATTTTGTACAAGATTATCAAATCTAGACCTGTGTCCCCCACCCTATCCCTCCTCAGCCAGGGCTCATGTATTCTGCCAAACATGCTTTTCTATTATTTTTTTCTTTTTTTTTTTTTATATATTTATTTGTTTTTTTTTGCTTGTTGTTTTGGTCTTTTCAAGACAGGATCTCTCTGTAGCCCCAGCTGTCCTGGAACTCACTCTGTAGATCAGGCTGGCCTTGAACTCACAAAGATCTGCCTGCAAACATGCTTTTCATCTCTTTCTCAGTCTTTCTTGATATTCTCCATGTGGAAGTTGACTGTTTTGAGCAGATGTTCACTGTTTCAGTCAGTTCTTTGATACGGTCCTTTCTGTTGTTGTTGTTGTTGTTGTTGTTGTTGTTTCCAATATGCATCACTCCCAGCTGCTTGGAAAAAAGCTCAAGGGGCCATGCACAAGAAATACTGTAATTGGCAATAGCATCAACAGATGAGGGATACCATTCATTGTTTGTTTATTCTGGGACTGTGTTACTTCACTCAGCATGATGTCTTCTAGCTCTAGCCATTTTCCTACAAAGCTCATGATGTCATCTTTCTTTACTGCTGCATAGAACTCCATTGTGTAGATGTACCATATTTTCTCTATCCACTCATCACTTGAGGGGTATTTGGGTTTGTTCCAGCTCCTTGCTATTGTGAAGAGAGCTGAAATAAACATAGTCCTGCATGTATCTCTGGAGTGGGGTGGGTCTTTGGGGTACATGAATAGGAGTGGTATGGCTGGGTTGGATGGCAAGTTCATTCCAAGTCTTCCAAGGGTTCTCCACACTGCTTTCCATAGTGGCTGTATGAGTTTACATTTCCACCAGCAGTGGATGAGTGTTCCCCTTTCCCCACAACTGCTCCTGCACTTGGTATAATTTGTTTTCTTGATCCTAGACAGTCTTATTGGAGTAAGATAATACCTTAAAGTGGTTTTAATTTGCATTTCCTTAATTATTAGTGATGTTGAACACTTCTTAAGGTGTTTCTCATCCATCTCTAATTCCTCACTTGTGAAGTCTGTGTTCAGCTCTTTGCTCCATCTATTGAGTGGGTCATTTGTTTTCTTTCTTCTTTGTTTTTTGAATATTTTATATATTCTGGAAATCAATGCTTCGTCAGATGTTTCTGGGGTGAAGGTTTCCTCCCACTCTGGAATTTCACTTCACTTCCTTGACTGTTTCTTTTGATGTACAGAAGCTTTTGAGTTTAATGAGGTCCCATTTGTCAATTGTTGACCTTAATTCTTGTGCAGCTGCTGTCTGATTTAGGAAGTCTTTTTCTATGCCTATGTCTTGTAGTCTGATGCCAACTTTTTCTTCTATTGCCCTCATTTTGGGGTTTCACATTGAGGTCTTTATTCCATCTGGAGTTGGACTTTTGTACAGGGCGAGAGGTAGGGGTTTAATTTCTTTCTTCTACAATTGGTGATCCAGTTTTGCCAACACCACTTGCTGAAGATGCTGTCTTTTCTCCGTTGTGTCTTCTTGGCCCCTCGTCAAATATGAGATGGAGGAAAATGTATGTCCTCCAGTTTGGATCTTCAGTTTTGTTCCATTGGTCAACAGGTCTGTTTCTGTGCCAGTAACAGGCTCTTTTTATGACTTTAGCCCAGTAGTATACTTTGAAGTCTGGTATAGAGATCCCCCCCCCCCGTGTTGCTCTTTTCACTCAGGGTTGTTTTGGCTATTCGGGGTCTTTTGTTTTTTCCAAATGAATTTAAGGACACTTTTTTCCAAGCCTGTGAAGAAACTCTTGGGGATTTTGATTGGGATTGCGTTAAATCTATACAAGAGTTTGGGTAGAATGGACATTTTTACAATGTTAATTTTCCCAATCCATGAGCATGGGAGATTTTTCCATCTTCTGATGTCTTCTTCAATTTCTTTCTTTAAGGGTTTAAAATTTTTGTTGTAGAGATATTTGATGTCTTTGGTTAGGTTTGTTCCTAGGTATTTTATTGTTTTTGAGGCTATTGTGAGTGGGAAGGTCTCCTTGAATTCCATCTCCAGTTGCTTGTTGTTGATGTAAAGAAAGGCCACTGATTTTATTAGGTTAATTTTGTATCCTGCCATTTTGCTGAAGCTCTTAATCGTTTCTAGGAGTTTTCTGGTGGAGTTTTTAGTATTCCTTCAGTAAACACTCATATCATCAGCAAATAGGGATAGCTTGACTTCCTCTTTTCCAATTAGTACTCCTTTAATTATCTTTCTTGCCTTATTGCTCTAGCAAGTATTTCAAGCACATATTGAAGAGGAGTGGTGACAGGGGGCAGCCTTGCAGAGTTCCTACCTTTAAAGGAAATGTTTCTGTCATTTCCCCATTTAGGATGATATTGGCTGTGGGTTTCCTGTATATGGCTTTGATTACATTGAGGAATGATCCCTCCAATCCAATTCCCTCTAAGACTTTAAGCATGAAGGGATGCTGGATTTTGTCAAAGGCTTTTTCAGCATCAATTGAGATGATGGTGTGCTTTTTCTCTCTCATTCCATTTACGTGCTTGATGATGTTTGTTGATTTTCATATATTGAACCATCCCTGCATCTCTGGTATGAATCCAACTTGGTCATGATGGATGATCTTCTTGATGTGAGTATGTATACGATTTGCCAGTATCCTGTTTAGAATTTTGGCATATGTGTTCTTTAGGGAGTTGTGTCTGTAGTTTTTCTTTTTAGTTGTATCTTTGCCTAGTTTTGGTAATAGAGTGATGCTGGCTTCATAGAAGGAATTTGGGAGAATTCCCTCTGTATCCTTCTAAACAATTTCAGTAATAATGGTTGTAGGTCTTTTTGAAATGTTTTTTAGAATTCTGCCATGAAACCGTCTGGGACTGGGCTTTTTTTAATTGGGAGGTTTCTTATTACGTCTTCAATTACTTCATATATTGTGGGTCTGTTTAAGCTGTCGATCTCTTCTTGGTTGAGCTTTGGTGATTTCCAGGATTTCAGATATTCATGCATTTCTTCTAGGTTTTCAAACTTGGTAGTGTATTGGTTTTTGTAGTATTCCAGTGTGATTTTCTGGATCTTTTCCTTGTCTGTTGTGATATTTCCCTTTTCATCACAGATTGTATTGATTTGGAGTTGTTCCTTCTTTCTTTTGGTTAACCGGGCTAGAGGTCTGTCTATCTTGTTTATTCTTTCAAAGAACCAACTTTTGGCTTCATTGATTTTTTGTATTGTTTTCTTTGTTTCTATTTCATTGATTTCTGCTCTGATTTTTGTTATTTCTTCCTGTCTGTTGCGTTTAGGGTTCATCTGTTGTTGCCTCTCAAGTGCTTTTAGCTGTAGTGTTAGATCATTCACTTGTGCTCTTTCTGTTTTTCTAATGTAGGCACCCAGGGCTATAAATTTCCCTCTTAGGACTGCTTTTAAGGTATCCCATAAGTTTTGTTGTGTTGTATTGTCATTGTCATTCAGTTCCAGGAATGTTTTTATTTCTTTCTTTATCTCTTCCTTGACCCATTCATTATTCAAGAGTGTGTTGTTTAGTCTCCATGTGTTCTTGTAGGCAGGAGGGCTTGTCCTGGTGTGATATTGAGGACTTGGTGCAAACCCCTGGTGTTCGGATAGAATGCATAAATTAATTTCAATATTTTGTATTGGGAGGTTTCTTCTGTGTCCCGATATGTGGTCGATTTGGAGAATGTTCCCATGGGTGCTGAGTAGAAAGTTATTCTCTGTGTATTGGGTGGAATATTTGGTGTAAGGTCTAGAGGTCCATTTGGTTGTAGCAGAAATGTTCAGTTCAGATGTCACTCTGTTTATCCTTTGTCCTATTTGACCTGATCCAAGGTCAGTGGGGTATTGAAGTCCCCTACTATGAGTATTAATGGGGTTAGTGTGTGACTTGTTCCTGGAGAATTGTCTTTATAAATTTGGGCAGCCAGAGTGTTGTGCATATATATTCAGAAGTGGTGAATCTTCTGGTGATATGTTTCTTTTGATAAAATGTAATGACCTTCCTTGTCTCTTCTGATTTCTTTTACTTTGAAGTTTATTTTGTCCTGATATTAAAATAGCAAACCTTCTTTCCTTTTTGGTACCATTTCTTGGAATATTTTTTTCCATCCTTTCTTTAAGGTGGTGCCTGCCCTGAAAGGTAAGATGTGTTTTTCTTGTACCAGCATATCGATGGGTCTGTTCCTATCCAATCTCCCTCTATGGGTTTCGATTAGGAATTTAGCCATATATTTAAGGTTATGACTGTAGGTTTGTGTTGCTTCTTTTGCCGTATTATTCCATTTGCAGTTTTTGGTTTAAGTTTCTGACTTCTGCAATTATAGCCTTTATTGATTTCTCTTTCTGGTGCCTGGGGATAGTTGATTCTTTTCTCTGTCCTTCGAAATTGCTTCAAGTATTTCTGAAGGGTTGTTTTCCAGACACGTATTCTTTCACTTGTTTTATGTCCCGGAAGGTTTTTTTTGTCTCCTTCAACTATAATCGATATTTTTGCTGGTATATTAACTGGGTTGGCATCTATTGTCCTTTAACACTGGAAATGCTTTGCTCCAGGTTCTTCTTGCTTCATAGTTCACTGAGAGTCAGTTGTAATTCTGGTGTTTCCCCTTATACAGAATCAGAATTGACCAAAAACAAGGTCACTTGTTTTGCTCTTGTGGCTTAGAAGGATTTGGTCTTTGTTTTGGTTCCAGCATTTTAACTATTGGAGTGGTCGTGGAGAGTTAAGTTTATTTCTCGATCTTGTTCTGTTGGAGTCCTATGTGCTTCTTGTTTGTGTATAGGTTGTCTTTTTTTATTTTGGGGGAAATTTTCATCTATCTTTTGAAGATCTGCTCAATACCTTCTCTTGAGATTCTTCTCCTTCCTCTATTCCTATGATGCATAGGTTTTGATCTTTTAATAGTGTTCCCACAATTCCTGGTTGCTCCACTTTGTGTATTTTAAAATTTTTTCATATCTTTCCTTGAGGTTTTTTAGTTGTTCTGGGTTCTTCCACATCTTGATTCTTTGTCGGCTTCCTCCATTCTTCTGCTTCTGAGGCTTTTTTCCATTCCTTTCTTCTTGATTGGATGGTGTTTGGTTTCTTTTTCTTTTTCCTCTTCTGATTTCTTTAGTATTTCCACTCCTTTTGGAGCTTCTAATCCTTCCTGTAGCTCTTTACTGTCGCGGTGGTGGTTTCCTTATCTTTTTCAACAGGGATCTTTTAGTGTTTCACTTCCTTCTTGAGTTCCTTCATCCTTTTCTTAATTCTTGATATGCCTCTTTATAATTTGCACTTCTTGTAAGTACGTTCATGATTGTGCTTCGGATATCGTGGTCCGGGCCACCCCCAGGGGGATCCCACTGTAGGGATCTTCCACAGGGTTGGTAGAGTTTGGTGTGGATTATCCAGCACTTTTCCCATGTGTCTTTTCTTCGTGTTCCTGGCATTGGGCTTCTCCTTGCCTGTATTCCAATGTGAGTCCCAAAGCCTCTTCACTGTGTTGAAGGCTTGCTTTGCTTGCCTCCTTCAGATGCTTTATCCTTTTGGTGGCGGGGGGGGGGTTTCCTGACCTTCAGCTGGTCTCTGGGAGATCTCAGGTCTCAAGACCACACAACCCCACCTTTTATACCAGCTGGGGAGGTACACACCCCCACAGGACAAAAGCCAATAATCCAAAGACAACTAGATTAATTAGATTAAATCAAACAAAGGAATCAGAGAGTCCCTTGGATAGATCAACAGGACAAAAAATAAACAGAGAGACATCAGAACTAAACAACACAATACACCAAATGGACCTCACAGACATCTACAGAATATTCTACCCAAATACACAGAGAATATACTTCCTACTCAGCACCTCATGGAACATTTGCAAAATCGACCACATACTGGGGCACAAAAGGAACCAACAAATACAAAAGGATAGAAATTTATTCCATGCATTCTATCAGACCACAGTGCAATAAAGCTCAATATGAACCCCACAATAAGTCCACTAGCTACAAGAACACATGGAGCAAAACAACACAATCCTGAACAACAAATGGGTAGGGATAAGAATAAATAAATAAATAAAAGTATCTCAGGGGACTGAACACAAAGACATACAACACAACAAAACCTAGTGGGGTACTTAAAAGCAGTCTTGAGAGGGAAACTTATAGCCTTAAAGGTGCCCCCATAAAAAAAAAAAAAAAAAAAACAAAAAAAAAAAAAAAACAGAAAGGGAACAAGTAAATGATCTAACACTGCAGCTAAAAACACTTGAGAGACAACGACAAGTGAACCCCAAACCCAACAGACAGGAATAAATAACAAAAATCAGAGCAGAAATCAATGAAATAGAAACAAAGAAAACAATACATAGAACCAACGATCCAAAAGCTGGTTCTTTGAAAAAATAAACAAAATAGACAGACCTCTAGCTCAGTTAACCAAAAAATAAATAAATAAATAAAAAAGATAAAGCAACTCCAAATCAATAGTATTTGTGATGAAAGGGAAAACATCACAACAGACAAAGAAAAGATCCAGTCAATCATACATATGGGAATACTTCAAAAATCTGTACTCCACTAAATTTGAAAACCTAAGAGAAATGGATGAATATCTGAAATCCTGGGAACCAAAAAAGCTCAACCAAGAAGAGATTGACAATTTAAACAGACCCATAATATTTGAGGAAATTGAAGATGTATTTAAAAACCTCCCAACTAAAAAAAAAAATCCCAGGCTCAGATGGCTTCACGGCAGACTTCTATAAAACATTTAAAGAGGTCCTACAACCATTGCTACTCAAACTGTTTAGAAGGATACAAACAGAGGGAATTCTCCCAAACTCCTTCTATGAAGCCAGCATCACTCTACTACCAAAACCCAGGCAAAGAGGTAAGCAAAAAAGAAAGCTATAGATCCATCTCACTAATGAACATAGATGCAAAAATTCTCAACAAAATACTTGCAAATCGTATACAGACCCATATAAAAAAAATCATCCATCATGATCAAGTTGGATTCATACCAGAGAGGCAGGGATGGTTCAACATACATAAATCAATAAAAAAACACAAATATCATAAAACACATAAATGGACTGTAAGACAAAAACCACAGGATCATCTCAATTGATGCAGAAAAAGCCTTTCACAAGATCCAGCATCCCTTCATGTATAAAGTCCTAGAGAGAATAGGACTGAAAGGAACATTCCTCAACATGATCAAATCCATATATAGCAAACCCACTGCCAACACCATCCTAAATGGAGAAAAATTGGAACCATTCCCTTAAAGGTGGGAACCCAGCAAGACTGCGCCCTATCACCACTCCTCTTTAACATAGTGCTTGAAACACTAGCTAGGGCAATAAGACAAGAGAAGGAAATTAAAGGAGTACTAATAAAAAAGGAAGAAGTTAAGCTATCCCTTTTTGCAGATGATATGATAGTTTATATAACGGATGCTAAAAACTCCACCAGAAGACTTCTAGAAATGATCCAGTGTTTTAGTAAAGTGTCGGGCTACAAAATTAACCTAGCAAAATCAGTAGCCTTTCTTTACACCAACAATAAACAAGTGGAGAAGGAATATAAGAAGACCTTCCCACTCACGATAGCCTCAAAAATAATAAGATACCTGGAAACAAATCTAACCAAAGATACTAAAGACCTCTACAACAAAAATTTTAAATGCCTGAAGGAGAACAAAAAATGACATCAAAAGATGGAAAGACCTCCCTTGCTCATAGATTGGAAAAATTAACATAGTAAAAATGTCCATTTTACCCAAATTGATATACAGGTTCAACATAATCCCAATCAAAATCCCTATGAGCTTCTTCATAGACTTGGAAAACAAAATCCTTAAATTAATATGGAAAAAGAAAAAAACCCAAATACCTAAAGCAACCCTGAGTGAAAAATGCAATACAGGGGGTATTGCCCTACTAGACTTCAAACTATATTACAGCCTGGTACTGGCACAAAAACAGACCAGTTGACCAATGGAACAAAATTGAAGATCCAAACTTGAGCTCATACAATTTCAGCCACCTCATATTTGACAAAGGGGCAAAACACCCTCAATGGAGGAAGGATAGTATCTTCAGCAAATGGTGCTGGAAAAATTGGATCACCATTTGTAGAAGAACAAAATTAAACCTCTACCTTTCACCCTGTACAAAAATCAACTCCAAGTGGATCAAAGATCTCAATGTGAAGCCCAAAACCCTCAAGCTGATAGAAGAAAAAGTTGACAACAACCTACAAGACATAGGTGTAGGAAAAGACTTTCTAAATCAGACAGCAGCTGCACAGGAAGTAAGGTCAACAATCAACAAATGGGACTTCATAAAACTCAAAAGCTTCTGTACAGTGAAAAAAACAATCAAGGAGGTGAAGAGAAAACCCACAGAGTAGAAGGAAATCTTTACCAGTGATACATCTGACAGAGCATTGACATCAAGAATACATAAACTACTCAAAAAACAAAGAAGAAGACAAATGACTTACTCAAAAGATGGAGTAAGAACTGAACAGAGACTTCACCAGTAAGGAAGTAAAGATGACTAAGAAACACCTTAAGAAGTGTTCAACATCATTAGTAAGTAAGGAAATGCAAATTAAAACCACTCAGATATCATCTCACTCCAATATGACTAGCTAAGGTCAAGAAAACAAAAGACAATAGATGTTGGCGAGGTTGTGGGGAAAAGGGAACACTCATCCACTGCTGATGGGAATGCAAACTTTTGCAACCACTATGGAAAGCAGTGTGGAGAACCCTTAAAAGACTCGGAATGAGCCTACCACCTGACCCAGTCTTACAACTCCTGGGTATATACCCCAAAGACTAATCCTACCACAAGATGTATGCACGTCTCTCTTCACAATAGCAAAGAGCTGAAACCAACCCAAATGCCCCTCAACAGACGAGTGGATGAGAAAAATGTGGCACATCTACACAATGGAGTACTATTCAGCAGTAAAGAAAGATGGCATTATGAACTTTGCAGGTAAATGGATGGGGCTCGAAGCCATTATGCTGAGCTAAGTAACACAGTTCCAGAAAGACAAATGGAGAATGGTTTCCCTCATTTGTGGATGGTAGCACCAAATCCCCCAGATGAAAGGCAAGCTGAATGACATTATTGTAATTTTTTTGTTTATCTGAAAGCAACTATGTTGGTATAATGTGAATCTCTCAACAGGCTCTAGAATACACCCACCAATTATTTTCAAACTCTGTAATTACTGTATATGGGTGAAGAATATGTATCCATATTTTAGAGTAATATAAAATTAATGGAGGAAAATGTAAATTACTAAGCATAAAAAGTAAGACTGAAAGATACAGGACTGCATGGTCTGGGGTGGGGTAGGGGGAAGGGAAAGGGGAATATGCCTGAACTGAATTGAGAAATGATGCATGAAATATGCAAAACATCAATAAAAAAGTATATAAAAAAAGAAATTGTGTGCACCAGAGTTTGGAGTGTACAGATTCATGATTGTGAATCCTCTTGGTTAATTCTTCCTTTGATAAGAATAAAGTGACTCTCTTTATCTCATCTGATTAGTTTTAGTTTGAAGTCTATTTTGTCTGATATTAGAATAGCAACTCCTGCTTGCTTCTTAGTGGAATGTTTTTCCCACCCTTTTACCTTTTACCTTAAGATAGTGCCTGTCTTTGAAGATGAGATGGGTTTCTTGCAGAAAAAGATATATTTTGTTTCTTAATCCATTCTACTAGCCTATGTCTCTTGATTAGGGAGTTCAGTCCATTGATATTTAAAGTTATTATTGAAAGATGTATGTATATTGCTTCTAATCATTTTAGTTTCTATTCACATTTTTGGCCTATGTTAGTATCTCCACAGTTATACCTTCTTTAAATACTTTCTGTTGATGTTTGGGTATATTTGTTCCTTTCTTCTGCTCTTTGTATTGCTTCAAGTATTATCTGAAGGGCTGGTTTTCTGGACATGAGTTCTTTCAGCCTATTTATGTCAGGAAATATTTTTTCCTTCACCTATACTAGACATTTTTGCTGGGTAAAGTATTCTGGGTTGACATCTATAGTCATTTAGAACTGAGAATACTTTGGTCCAAGCACTTCTGGCATTCATCACTTGCATTGAAAAGTCAGTTATAATTCTAATGGGTTTTCCATATATGTGACTTGTTTTCCTTTGCAATTTTCAGTATTCTCTCTTTGTTTTAAATATCTAGTGTTTTTACTATGATATGACTTGGGGAATTTCTTTTCTGGTCCTATCTGTTTGGTGCTTAGTGTGCTTGGTGTATTTGTATGGTTATGTCTTTCCATAATTTGGGGAAATTTTTTTTCCACCATCCTGTTAAAGATCTGGTCAATACCGTTATCCTGAGATTCTTCTCTTTCTCCCATATCTATGATGTGTAGGTTTGGTCTTTTCATGGTGTCCCACATTTCTGGACTATTCCATTCCTGTGTTGCTGTTGTTGTTGTTTTGTTTTGTTTTGTTTTGTTTTACTTTTCGTAATCCTTGTTTGAGCTGTCCAATTCTTCCACTTTATCTTCCAGTCTTGATATCATATTTTCTACTTCATTAATTCTGATACTGAGGCTTTTTCCTGTCCTTTCCAGATGGCTTACTTCTACTTCCTCTTTCATTTCATCCTGAGTTATCTTTGGTATTTCTATCTCTTTTGTGAAGTCAGTCAGAAGTTTATCCCTATATTCTTTTAGACTATATCTTCTTCTAGTTCTTTGATTCATTTGTTTGTGTGTTCTTTAATTTCCTTCAATTCCATGGATATGTTTATGATGGTTCTTTTAAGTTCTGTGTCCTGAGTTACATGTAGAGGGTCTCCATTGTAGCATCCTTCTACAGGACTGGTAGTATTTAGTAGAGACATGTTATTTGGGATTTTCAATTTGTTGTGTTTTTCATTGTGATTTTGGCATGTGGATTTCTTTTGTTGTTTGTGATTCTCGTATAAAATGCAAGTGTGTCCTTGTTGAATTGAAGACTGACTTTGCTTGTATTCTTCAGGTGCCTTCATTGTCTTCTTACTAGTTATAAAATGCTGGTTGGTCTGGGCTTCAGGTTCTCACCTCTGATTTTGTACTGGAGGAGCCAGCTAGTTCTCACCTGGCTAATGAGGAGCGCCTTTAGAGGCCCAAGAAAGGTATCAATCAGGCAGGTTTGAACCCACAGAACCACCACACCACTTGGGGTTTGCCTACTGGCTCTCCAGGGTTGGTCGCAAACCAAAAAGTAATATAATTAATAATCAGTCCTTTTCTTTGGTCAGAGATAGCAATTGAAGCTGTTATTTGAAGGAGGGGGTGGTTATAGGAACTATTTTTTCTAGCCAAATTGAGTCTAGAAGAGTAAATACCACAGTTTGATCTGCTGATAGATTTATAAATGGTGATAAGGGGTGACTAATTGTTGGGACTTCTAAGATATTGAAAAATTGAGGGCTATCACTAAGTTTTGTTTTATTGCTAAAAAAAGGAAGCCTACAATAGTCATGGCAGTGTTTAAGTAAAATGAAATCATTAATTAGGAGCCATTTACTGTGGAAATTAAAACTCCAGTGTGAACGCTTCCAATGCAAGGCACATGGTCAAGTTTATTAGGAGCTGGGAGTTTTCCCTTGTGTTCATTATACTTAGAAATCAACGTTGTGCTAGAAATGCAAAGGAAATGATGCATATATGGGATACAGCTGTTAGGAAAGTGGAAATGAATGTAATTGGTAGGACTTGAGCATGGATATACAATGTAACTAGAGATTCATTGATTAAACACTTAGGTAAAAGGCATTAGGAAGGGTATCCTGTCAGTGCTGTGCTTCTAACAATTAATGAAGAGGTCTTAAGTGGTATAACTTCAAGTATAATTATTTTACAATGCCTTGCTCATTATGAAGGTTGTAGATAATATACCCTGAGTACACAAATAGTTCAGCTTTGAAAATGGATGTGTTACATGTGACTGACTAATGTCAATAGTTACTATTGTTGATCCTAGGTGACTTGAGAGGGAAAAATCAACAATTTTGATATTCTGTGTTAAAGCACACATAATTGTAAATAGTATGGTTATAGTGATACTGTATATAGTACAAGCAAACTACAGTAAAACCCCTGCTGCTCCTATGATGCTGAGTGGAGGAGAGGGGATACTGGTGCTCTTCTATTACTGAAGGACAGTCATGGGTGAGCCAAAGTGGACTGACTTAAGCAGTTTCTGCTATTAATAGCCCAACCGATGTGAGATTGAGCTCATGGTTGACTAGAAAGTCTTGTTGAAATTTCCATATAGTATTTGACTATGGTGGCCCATGTATCTGATCTCTGTACTTGGGAGCCTGAGGCAGGAGGATTGCTGGGGGTTTTGGATCAGCCTAGCTTACACAATGAATTCCAAGATATTCTGGGCTATGAAGAGAGGGGGGAACAGAGGGAGGGAGAAAAAAAGGAGGAAGGGAGGGAGAGAGAGAATTTCAGATCTATTTGTATATGGCTTTCTGAAAAGTGATGGTGTAGAGAAAATTAATTCCATATCCCCAATGCAGCTATACAGGATTTCTTGAAAGGATGCTGAATGGTTCTACTTGACAATATCACCATATAATTAACAAAAGTGATAATACCTGTTCCTTGAAATAGAGTGTTGGTAAAATATAATTATATAGTGATAAAGAATATAAATAGATATATAAATAATTGGCTAATGTTCAAATCTGGGTGCATATACTACATAGAACCTTTCATGATTGACCATGTGATAAACAGTGTTACTGGCATAAATATTATTGAAATGTAAATTTAAAACTCAGACTAAGAGTTTTGTTATTCATTGTCAGTTAGAAATAATTCTTTTATGATCTGAATGAATAAATACTAGGGTTGAAACTAGATTAAGGATAAAGATGACTACATAAAAAAATATCCAGAGCTATTTTTACGAGTGAGTTGTAGTTATGATGAGAGATATTAGCATAATAAGTGAAATTATGATAGAAGAATATGAATTTATTACTTTTATTTGGAGTTTCAAACAAGAAATCTCCCAGAAGGGAAATATGAAATAATCTTTTGGCATAAATCCATGCCACATTCTCTTAAAAAAGGATAGCTTGATCAGAGGTGACTCTGATTAAAGTATCATGCTGCTGGAGAAGTCTTTAAGTTTACAAACACAGTTGTTATTTGGCTGAATGTGTCAGCTCAAATTAATAATCCTAGCACTTGG
Organism: Rhizomys pruinosus; assembly: GCA_009823505.1. Lineage (NCBI taxonomy): Eukaryota > Metazoa > Chordata > Mammalia > Rodentia > Spalacidae > Rhizomys > Rhizomys pruinosus. Next base: position 500,267 of record VZQC01007521.1, read on the forward strand.
GAAGGTGAGGCAGGCAGATCAGGCATTCAAGGGTAGTCTCAACTAGTGAATTTGAGGGCAACCTGGGCTCTATGATAACCTGTTTCAAAAGAAGAAAAATAAAATACAGATGTTCAACTGGGTTACATCCCAATAAACCCACTGTGAAATGAAAATACTGTATCAAAAATGAATTTAATACACCTAATCTACTGGACATCCTAGCTTAACCTGGCTATGATAGTTAATATCAATTACCAATTTTATGAGAACTAGAATCATCTGGAAGATGGACTCCTTGGCATGCCTGTGGGAATCATTAGGTTAGCTGAGATGAGAGGACCTACCACTGTGGACAGCACCATCTGGAGAGTGCTGGCTCAGCGGTTAGGAGCACTGGCTGCTCTTGCAGAGGACCCAGGTTCAGTTTCCAGCTCCCAGTAATAAACAACTGTATATTATTCCAGTTGCAGGGGATCTGACACCCTCTTCTGACCCTGCAGCATTGCATGACACAGGTGCATGTGCATACGTGCAGGCAATGCACTCATACATATAAAATAATAAAATATTTTTACAAAGGGTAAAGTGAGCAGAGCACAAGCATTCATCATTCTGTGCCTTTGAGCTATGGACACACTGTGACCAGCTACCCCAAACCCCTGCCGCTATGGCTTCCCCACCATCTATTAGTAAGACAAAGTAAGTTCTTCCTTGCTTTTGTCAGGGATCACAGCCTGAGGCAAGACAATAACCTACTTTACATATGTTCAGAACCCTTGTGTTCGCCTATCTAACTCCAAATATATATGTATATATACATATATATTTTTTTTAAGTTCATTCTTTTTTTAATATTTTTTTAAATTTTATTTATTTCTGTATGTGTATGAATGTACTGTCTGCATGCAAGTCTGTGCACCCTTGTCGTGCAACGCCGTGGAGGTCAGAAGAGGGTCTCGGATTCCCCTGGAACTGGAGTTCTCCTGGAATTGGAGCTTCAGACGGTTCTCAGCCGCCATGTGGGTGCTGGGGATCAAACCCGGGTCCTCTGTAAGAGCGGTCGGTGCTCTTAACCGCTAGGCCATCTCTCCAGCCCCCCAAATATATTTTGTAATAAAGTGTTGAATACCATTCAGTTTATTGAATACTTTGTGTGTAAAATGCTGGGAACACAGCACCATATAGAGTGTTTGTTGTTTTCCCTCACAGTCTGAAGAGCGACTGTGAGCTGTCTCAGTGGCCAGCATCTCAACACAGAGTCTGTTACCCAGATCCAAAATTTCAAGTACAGCTCTGTTGAATGTATATCATTCTTTCATCATTGTAATGTCTAAAATTCCCACATTTTACTAACAAGAGTCCTGGGCCATCTGTAACTCACATCATAAATAAGGAAGGTAAATATAAACCTGAGGTATGCATGAATAAGGAAGGTAAATATAAACCTGAGGTATGCATGGCTCAGCTTTCAACCAGGCAGCCAGATGGTTTCCTAGAATAATGGCATCATGGGCTGGAGAGATGGCCTAGCGGTTAAGAGCGCCGACCGCTCTAGCAGAGGACCCGGGTTCGATCCCCAGCACCCACATGGCGGCCGAGAGCCGTCTAAAGCTCCAGTTCCAGGAGGGCTCCAGCTCCAGGGGAATCCAAGACCCTCTTCTGACCTCCGCGGCATTGCACGACACGGGTGCACAGACTTGCATGCAGACAGTACATTCATACACATACAGAAATAAATAATAATAAAAAAAATTTAAAAAAAAAAGAATAATGGCATCATGAGGGTTGTACCATTACAGGGTAGAATTCAGAAGTGATGATAGTTACTGAGTTGTTGACTGATGGATTGATTCCATTCCCCTCCTTAAAACCTGTGCTTGGATTCAGGTTCACAAATCTGGTTGATGGAAAAGGGTTGACTGGAATCATAGGTAAGCATATCATTTCCTGGCTACAGAGGCTGCTTCACAGTGTATTCTGCACATCATGATACATATTTGCATATTCTACACCCAGTTCATGAGGAGTAGCCACAAACTTCTCCAGATGTCCTGCCACTACCTTCCAATCCTATTCTTCTCAAGGCCTTTCCTTAACCGTACAACTCATCAGCTGTTGTGCATGATATTGCCAGTCTACATCAGCCAGTCCCATGTCTGTGTAGTGTCCAGCCATTTTCACTGATCAAACCCCAATCCCCTGGAGCAATCCTCTCTTGCGGTTTTCTCTCAGAGGCATGTCAGTGGTGGTTTGAAAAGATAGACACCTACTTCTGGCTACAGTCAGCCTATATGACAGATTTATTCACAACAGGCCTATATTCTTTTCTATTCTGTCTCTAATGTATTTTTCATGAAATCATGAGTGTGAATTAAGGGAAAAATTATGAAGCAGTTAGAAAGGGCCACCCTATGGATGTAGTGGGCTTTACAAAGAACTCAACTAATCTAGATCTATGCAGATAAGGAGAAGGGGTGTGAATAGAAGCCTCTGCGCAGCACATGTTGTACATGCTTCAGCTCAGCAGAGCTGGGGAAAGGCAATCGGGCTAATCGTGGAGCAGTATGATAGTATGCACAAAGTGCATCTACAGAGCCAAGAGGATGTGGACATGAGGGAGAACCTTCTACGTTCACACATGTCCACTCAAATTCTCTTCCTTTCTCTCTGTTTTCTGTTCCTCCCTCTCCCTATGTCCCTCTGGAACACTCATGCATGAATAAGCCATAAAAGCATCTTATTAATTTACAAGATAAATGTCATCTGCTGCATTCAGCAGTTGCAAATAGGCTTTTAAAGATCATTAGCAGTGCCCCCAAACTTGACTCTTCTGAAAATGATGTACTGCTTTTGGCTGTCTAAAAAGGAAATTTTTTTTTTCCAACATGTTGCATTTTGGAACAGTCAGAGTCTGAAACACCACATCTCACTCAGCCTGGTGGTTTGAAATTCCCGTGGGAAAGCACTTATTTTCTGTGGCAGTCATTCTTTTGACAGCTTGTCTCAGGGGGAGCCATTATCATCAGCAACATATTTTAAAATTCTGGAGCCATTTGCATTAGTCTTAGAATCTCTTAATTGAATAATAAATAATGTTAAGGGATGTGGATGAGGGCAGGAATGACTCCAGAGGTGATTGATTTTCTACAAAACTAATCAAAGAGAGCTTACAAATCTATTCTGAGTTAACATAAATTACAATAGAGAAGAATGACCTCAAAGGGTAATTTAAAAGACTTATAATGAAGCAATGGCAAATAAGCATAAATTCTGAAGCAGTTGACAACAATTCTGAAAAACATAAGTTCTTACATTTTAAATCAATGGTTTGGTCATGAATCATAGATAGAAAATGGAACCAAAAATAATGCAAGTTTGTTGAGAAAAATTCAGACTTCATAAGAACTAGTTTTCTTAGAAAAAATTTATAAAAATATTCAGATATCAGGAAATTACAGGTTATATTTATTTTGATATTGTTTACAATACCAAGATACCTAATAATAGCTATGAAATTCATGAGTTCATGAATAAGGACTGTATGGGGCTGGAGAGATGGCTGGAGAGATGGCTCAGCAGTTAAGAGCTTTGGCTGTTCTAGCAGAGGACCCAGGTTCTGTCCCAGAACTGGTATAGTTACCACTTGTAACTTCAGTTCCAGGGATCTACTGCCCTCTTCTGACCTCTACAGATATTACACACCTGGGTGCACTTGTATACAAACAGGTGTAAGACTCATACACATAAAAGATATAAATAGCTGGGCATGATGGTGCATGCCTTTAATCCCAGCACTTAGGAAGCAGAAGCAGATGGATCTCTGTGAGTTCAAGGCCAGCCTGGTCTACAGAGTGAGTTCCAGGACAGCTGGGTTTACAGAGAGACCCTGTCTCAAAAAAAAAAAAAAGAATGTTATTTCTCTGGGCATGGNAAAAGAAAAAAATATATAAATAATAAGTAATATATAGAGAGATGATAGATAAATACATGATAGATAAAAATAAGGAACTTAAATTTACAATAGTTTACTTGAGTTCAGCCAATAGTTAACTAGCGATAGGTAAAACTGAAGGCTAAAGAACTATTGACAAATAACTACTTCTCCAAATAAGAGCCCTGGTTCTGCAGTTTGTGTATGTAGTGCTGGGGTGATTGTAAGACATTCCAGCATGTTGGCTATAAGTAACAGAAAAGCACTGTCTACCACAAAATGGTAGAAAAAATGATTTTAATAGTTTTACCATTATCAAATGGTAAACAATTAAAGAAGTAGATTTGGTGACTCTGACTTAAACATTAATGCAGTGTAAGAAAGTTTTAAAATATCACATAGTAACACATAAACAGATTTTTTAAATTTTATTTATTTTTGTATGTGTATGAGTGTACTGTCTGCATGTAGGTTTGTGCACCCATATCGTGCAACGCCGGAGGTCAGAAGAGGGTCTCAGATTCCCCTGGAGCTGGAGTTCTCCTGGAATTGGAGGTACAGACGGTTCTCAGCCACCATGTGGGTGCTGGGGATCGAACCCGGGTCCTCTGCAAGAGCAGTCAGTGCTCTTAACCAATCGGCTATCTCTCCAGCCCCCATAAACAGATACTTTTATGCTTTTAATGTATCAGCTAAAAATTAATTTGCCTTAAAGAAAAGAAAGATGATTTCCAGCCAAAGAAGTGTGCATCCCTGACACAGCCCAGATTCCTTTTGAGTTCTTGTCTAGAAAAGCTCAGGGCTGTCAAAAGAATTTACTGTTTGTTCCAACTAACACTGGACACAGGCCCTGACTTTTTGTCTCAGTACATTTCTTTTAAAAACGCTTATACTTGTGTCTCCTACAGCCCAGGAGTCTAAAGGACCCATTCCTTCGAATCTAGTTTTTAAGGCTGGAATCAGTGGTCTCAGTGAGTCTCCCAAGGATGAGGCTTGGATCCACCAGTCATGAAGAATGAGGACCCTCCCTAGATAGCAGGCACAGCGGTTGAATTGATTCCAGAGCCCCCCTTCCTATTCTCTATGCCTCAGTCTCCCTGGAAAAACAACTGCTCACCTCTATCTTTGGAAAAGTTTCAAATTAGAGTAGAACACCGTTCTCCCTTTAGTATTTAGTAAATTTCATTTCTATCACCTCTGTTGATATCCAGCTTTATTTATCTTTGATAAAAACTACCCCGTGGGCATCAGAGACCCACCAGAAGTTCTGAAAACCTCCCCACCATAAGCTTGTGGAACAGTTTTTATATTCTTGTGCCAGTTGAGTCTACATTATCAAATCCTGTAAGCAAAATAAATATAGAAACAAAAGCACAAAATCAACCATATCAGAAATTCAATTTTGGTTCAACATTATTGGCACATATGGCTTCCAGAGCCAGTTTGCAAAGCAAATGCTATTTGCAAATTATGTTCCTCTTTATTTGGAGAAGGAGAGTCTATAGGAAGTCTTTTGGAGTATTTTTAACCAGCTAAAAATGAGTTAATTAGAGAGGAGAAGCCTGAGAAAGAAACCCTTACCTCATCTTCCTGAACTTGTCTCTTCCAAAAAATAGCATTCCCATGAGATTTTAAGTGTAATTTTCAGTCTTAGGGAAGCATAAAATATCATCTCACTGGTTAGGATGAAGCAAGATAGGAAGTGGGGAAATGAGTGTAAGAAATTGGATTTCAAATAACATTTAAATTTGCTTTAAAAAAGGGATGATGATCAAAGAAAATGTCATGAAAATACAAAACACAAAAGTCAGTAGAATAACTAAAGGATATTTTTTAAAACCAGATTTCCAATTCATTAAATAAGTAAGAAATGGAAGTTCGGGATGCCGTGAGAGCTGAGAAGAGAGATAGTGTTTTCTACTAGGAGCCCCAGTCTAAATTTGGTGTGCTTAAAGTGGAGAGGAGGGCACAGCATGCTGCAAGCACAGCATTAGAGCAGGAGTACCTAGTCAGAAGTTGAGATATTCACAATGCCCACCATGCTCCACCCCTGCCAAAAGGGAACAAAGTGTCAAGAGACCCAAAGCCGTAGAAGCATAAGCATGGAAAGGGGATCCGAGTCAGAGCCCAGATGAGCTATACAGGATCAAAAAACGCCGGGGCCCAACAGGCCTTAGTGTCCTGATGGACCAAAAAAGTTAAAAACAGGTGGAACTGCCCACCGGATTCTCTCAGAGTAAATAACTGTCAACAAAGGTTGCTATGGCCAGAAATGTTACCCCTAAAAACTAGTAAGTTAAAAAAATGAAAACAGGGTCCCCTGAGGGAAAATGTTGAAGATACACACAGAGGAAGAAGGAAGATAGTTTCATCCATAAGAACCCAGGAAAGCAAATATTTCATGAGAGGAACAGATGACTAGAGGAGGAAGGACTTGATCATGTTCAACACAAAATGGAGCAAATCCCTAATTCAGTAGAGGAGAAAAAAAGAACTACCAAGAAAGCAGCAAGAATGACAAATGTCTCTCAATAAAAATCCTAAAATCAAATGAGCTTAACTCACCAACTAAAAGATTTAGACTCACTGGCTGGATTAGAAAACAGGAAATAAATATCTGTAATCTTCAAGAAACTCACAAGGACTTCAAATATCTGAGAGTCAAGGTTGGAAATCAGCTTACCACACAAATCGAGGCTGTAACCAGCTGTGTGGAAATGAAATAATGAAACCTGTTACTTTGTATGCTAATGTTTTTAATGGAGACTTTAATTCGACACTGTCATTCAGGGTGGGTGGGTGGAGAGTCAGTCAGTTATCTAAGCGTCCTCAACCCCAGTGTTCTGGAATGATCCACGTGCTGAGTTGTCAAAGCTGTGGCCCAGGCTTTTTGGTATGGCAACAACAGAAGGCTCAGTGGAAGAACCAACTGATGTCTCTGGTCCAGATCAGCCAAACTTTAGCACAGTACTTTTTCTAAGTCAGTGTTTGCATTTTTTTTTTCCACAGATCTAGAATCCTCTCAATATTATGAAAACTAGTTAATGTTTACGGAGTGCCTACTGTGTTGAGTGACACGCTGAGCTGCATTGCTTAGGTGTAGCTTCTTAGGTTGAAAGCTGTAATCATAGAGAATATGAACAGTTTTGTATTTTTATTGAATTTTTGTGAATTTCATAAATATATCTTAAACATATTTATACCCTTTCTCCTCTCTGCACTCCTCAAAGGTCCCTACTTGATTTTATGCATTGGGTCATATATGTTACGGCCTACTGAGTCAAGATTGTGACCCCAGATATCCCTTAGTGTGAGTTCATCCACTGGAGCCTGATTAGCCTGCCTAGTACCACTCTTAAAAAAGACCAATGGCCTAATGGTTAAGAGCGCCGACTGCTCTTGCAGAGGACCCGGGTTCAATCCACAGCACCCACATGGTGGCTGAGAAGCGTCTGAAACTCCAATTCTAGGAGAACTCCAGTTCCAGGGGAGTCCAACACCCTCTTCTGACCTCCGCAGCATTGCATGACATGGGTGCACAGACCTGCATGCAGACAGTACATTCATACACATACATAAATAAAATTAATAAAAAATAAATAAAATAGACCAAACCCATAAATAAATAAATAAATATCACAATGAGTAGAGAAAAAAAAAAGACCACCTCCCCCAGTAGCGATCAGTTGCCCCATTTCCCCCATTTCCCCCATTTCCCCCATTTCCCCATTTTTCCAATTTCCCCATTCCCCCATTTCCCCCATTTCCCCCATTTCCCCATTCTTACCTTTCCACCATTAATTTACCATTTCACCAATTCCCCATTTCCCGCATCCTTCATTCACCCACTTCCCCGAATCTTTCCCCCATATCTTTCAATTTCCCATCCCATTATCCCCCCATTCCCCCATTTCCCCATTTTACCCATTTCCCATTCACGCCATTGTCACCATTTCCCCCGATCCTTTCCCCTTTTACCATTCCCAACATTTCCCCATTTCCCCATTTTTACCATTCCTCCATTTTCCCATTCGTCCCCCATCTGTCCCCCATGTCTCCCCATTTCTTCTACCCCACTTTCGCCCACATTTCCCCCCATTTTCTCCCCATCTTTCCCATTTTCCACTCATCCGATAATCCTCTTTTTTCCCTCCATTTTTCCCATCTTTTTCCCATGTTCCCCATTTACATCTCTTTCCCTCCCATTCCCATTTCCCCATTTCCCGACCGATTTCCCCATTCTTCCCCCATGTCTCTCCCCATTTCCCTGTTCCCCCACCACCATTTCCCCCATTCCCTTCCCCCAATTGTTTCCCCAATTTCCCCATTTATACCCCAATTTTCCCATTTCCCCATTTCCTCCATTTCCCCCATTCCACCTCATTTTTTCCCCATTTCCCCCATTCCCCCATTCCCCATTTTCCCATTCTTTCCATTTCCCTCCCATTCCCCCATTTCCCCCATTTTTCCCATTTCTTCCTCCATTTCCTCCCCATTCCTCCATTTTTCCCATTCCCCATTCCCCCATCTCCCCATCCCCATTTTTTCCCATTTCCCCCATTCCCCCATTCTCCCATTTCCCCTTTCCCCATTTTCCCCATTCCTCCCATTTTCCCCATTTTTCCTCCCCCATTCTTCCCCCATTCCATTCCCCATTCCCCCCATTTCCCCAATTAATTTTCCCCATTTCCCCCATTCCCCCATTTTCCCCATTTCCCCTTGGCAATGCTTGTCTTCTATTAACTTCTCTCAAGCTTACTTTCATTTACCCCCCCCCCAGTTTCTGGTAAAACTGTCCCTCCTCCCTTACTAGTTAAATTAGTCCCACTTCCCCCATTTCCCCCTTGGTTACACCTGTCTCCTACGGTCCTACTCTGGCTCACCCTACCGCGGAGATACTTGTGCAATCATGTTTGTTGCTGTTCTTTTCACAACAGCTAAGAAATGGAACCAAACTAAATGTCCTTCAACTGATGAATGGATAATGAAAATGTGGTACATTTACGCAATGGAATTTTATCCTGTGGTAACGAAATCATGAAATTTTCAAGTAAATGGCTAGAGCTAGAAACTGTTATAGTAAGTGAAGTAGCATAGACTCAGAAAAACAAGAGATATATTTTCTCTTTCATTTGTGGATCTTAGCTTCAAATTCCTAGATGTGAGTACATATCCTGATGTAACTGCAGGAGCCAGGAAAATGGAAAGGAAGCATGTGGATAAAGGGGAAGAAGGATTGTGAGAGGGGATAGTAGGAGACAGGTGTTATTAAGGAAGAAATAATGGAAAGGGGGAGAACTTTAACTGGGTAGGAAAGAGGGAGGTTTATAAAAGGGGAAGATGAGAAGAAATAACGCTTGGATGATATAAAAAATCTGATGAAAGTGTATTAGTTCAAAGTCCTACTGAAAAATGGGCATACAATAAACACAAGAATACACCTGTATAGCCAAAGGCTATGTAACAAAAACAAAGCAGCAGGGATGAGAAATCTCCCTTGGAGTTGGTGGTCCAGGCAGTCTGAAAATAACACAGGCTGGTGCCACAGCCCTTGATTTCCTCCCAGAACTTGAAGGTAAGATCCTATTGCAGAAGAGAGGACATAATTCAGGCACAGGACTTAGAACAGTCAAGCTGGAACTGACCTAGATCCCTCCTCTCTGAAACTAGATCTCATGGTATCAGAGGATACTATATAAGCTGCCAAGGGAGAAAATGGTTTACCCAGCCGTAAAGCCTAATAAATGAAGAGTGGCCCAGCAAACTATTGGTGCAGTAGTGGCACTTTTATCTTGGGGGCAATCAACAGCTGTCTAGTGGAATTAGGGGCCCATGATGAGAGGGAACTCATGGGTGGTACTGCAAACATACCCAAGTACACAAAGCTGAAGTGGTCACAGATACTAGAGGAAACCTACTTTTGCCACATCCTTAGACCAATGTAATTTCTTACTTTATTCAAAATATGCATTCCCATTTTACAGATAAGTGTACATCTCACACTTCATCAAAGAAACAGGTGGAGACTAATACAGAGTTCCATAAGTGGCGAAATGCAAAGAACAAATGTCTGTGAGCTGCTCAAGCCTAAGTGACACATCTTAGATGCAACCTCCACACATGGGATGAACACATCTCTCAACTCTCACCAAGGAATTTCCTTTATGAAACCAATGGTAATTAACAGAGAAATCCATACATGGCCAATGTACAGAGAACAAGAGGCTGCAGAGTGATTATCCTTGAATAGAAACCTATTTCAAACTTCTGCCTCCTAAGGCTCAGGGATCACTGTGGGAGAGGAGACAGGAAGATTGTAAGAGTCAGGGAGGGCGGATGGCCACAAGGAGACATGTTGGACCCTGTGGGCCCTAGAGAACGTGGTCTACTGTAACCCCCTGAACCTGACTAGAGTTTAGCGACCTGTCTCTGGCCGGTCACTTCCACATAGGAGTGACTCAACATAGCCCGACCTGAAAACGCCTACAACCGATGTTGCGAGTTACTATTGGCCCAAAGCTATCCCCCCACTCTACATATCTCCTTTCCCGCCTTCCTTTCTCCACCTCTCCCACCAAGCATATATAAGCCACTGCCTGACTCAATAAAGTGAGTTCTTGCTTTGACGAGAGTCCCGACCCCCTGTGTGGTTCTTTTCGGGTCGTGGACACTCACCATCCCGCTCAGCCCCAGAGGAGAGACAGGCTGGCCCGGCTCTCCTCTCTGCCCTACCTGCTGGAGGACCTGGTAGAGACAGTCCTCCAGACGGCTGGTGAATTACTCTGATGGCTGCACAGTAATTGTAATGGCATGCTCAGGTCCTTTGTATGGTCAAGCCAGCACAATCCCAGAACAGACATGAGGAAGTAGGTAAGAAATCCCAACACAGCCTAAACAATTGATGGCTGCCGGGAGGAAAGAGGGAAAGAGTGTCTTACAAAGGTGATATTCTCGGTGGACCCAGTGGATGGACCCACATTTGGGGCCACATCACACGTCTATAGGCCATATCACACACGCACACACAAACACACACACACACACACACACACACACATACACATTAAATTGTGTATACATTAAATTGAACAGGGGACTGTGGGCAGAAAGAGGAGGGCATCTAAATAACATCAATCTGTCTTGTATAAAAATCACAAAAATTCAATAAAAAACATGCTTTTTAATAATTTTTAAATTTTATTTTATGTGTATTAGTGTTTTGCCCGCATGTATATACATGCACATATGTCATGCAAGGCCCACCCAGGAACTAAAGTTATGGATGGTTGATAGCCTCCATGTGGGTGCTGTGAACCAGACCTGGGGCCTCTGCTCTAGCAGCCAATGCTATTCACCTCTGAGTCATTTCTCCAGCCCTTAAAAGCATTCTTAAAACAATCTAAAGCCTAGTCGAGTAGAAATATGGAAGTAATCCAGGTAAAATTTAATCTCTCAAAAAATAATTTTATTGTCTATCATGTGGCCAATATTTGCATATCTTATCTCAGTTTACACAAAAGCAAGTTCAATAAAACTGTGTCTCGAGACTACTTAGAGAGTTTTGAAACTCATAGGAGCTGCTAAAAGTAAGGGCAGGATCTCAACTCGTGTATGGGTGTTTCAGATCTGAGCATGGCTGTCTACTGTTTCCTGCCAAATTCTGTATTTCTGGTAAAAGACTGCAGAGCCTGAATCAATCCAAGCCACTGCCAGACAACTTGTATTTCCCTTGAACCTATGTCAGGTTTGGCTGTTAATGATAGCTACTTGGAATTCAGAAGACTCATCCAGCTGTGTCACACTTGCTCTAGTCTCATATATTTGAAGAGAACACTGAATTTCTGATCATTTCACCAGTCATAGAAGCAAATTCTCAAGGATATTGCCCAGATAGTATTACAACTTCCATTTAACTTGCATTAGATAGTGAGCAATTACTAATTTACTAGAGTTATTTTCTCATTCTTTTCTTATAAATAGCAGGCAAAACCACTGAAACAAAGGCACTGAGCTCACAGATGTCTGAGGCTTGACACACAGGTATCAGAAACTTCTTATGAAGAACATCAAGCAACTCAAACTGCCTTGTTGCTAAGTATGAAAATCCAGACATAATATAACTCATGATCTGAAGCCTGTTTCACTGAGAACTCTGCAAGAGTTAACTGCAAATGATACCTTGGTCAGGATAGAAGCCTCCCTTTGAATACAGTACCCAGAATATGAGAAAATGGAAAGTCAGTTCAGGGTTCATAAGAAGGAAATTCCATAAACACACATCAAAATAAGCCTGTGTGATGGTAAGAGCGGGAAAGGAGACACATGACAAGATTTTTGGAAACTAGAGGGAAATAGAATCTTTTCAGGCCTGTGTCATAAGTTTGCATCAGAGAAGCTGAGTTCAAATATTCAATATGGGGGTCTAACGAGCTACTTAATATGTTATGTCAGGCACTTTATGTATCTGTGAGGGGGTGCTAACTCATGGGTCTTCAATGAGGATTAAATTAATTGAAATATAAAAGTGTATCACTCCAAACGGGGTGCATTATAGAAAAATATTTGATCATGAATGGCAAACGATATACCAAATAAGTAGAAGCTATGCTCATAGCCAAAATTAGAAGAGATAAAGAAGGTAACCATAAATTAATAAAAGGACCAATCTATCAAGAAGATATGTCAATTATATATGCATTAAAAGTTGGTGTACCAGTTTCTTAAAATAAACACTGTTGGACATACCAGAACAGATAGGTCCAGTGATGACAATAGTTGATGAGTTCAAAAGCCCACCTTCAAAACCAGTCCACAGAGGAACGTGAAAGAAAAGCTGCTGTAAGAACAAGTAGACTCAGTGGACATCTACAGGATATTCCACTTGGTGGCCAAGGAATGCAAAGTCTTCTTGGAAGATCATAGAGTTTTTTCCAAAACAAATTTTAGGCCATAAAGCAAGTATTAACTGAAATAAGCCAGGCAATGTGATTTCTTGTATCATATAGTATCATCATAGAAGAAAACTAGAAATGAAATCAGAAATGACAAATACACAAAGATTAAACAATACACTCTCAAGTGGTCAGTGGGTCATTGACAAAATTAGGGAGGGGGCTGGAGAGATGGCCTAGTGGTTAAGAGCTCCAACTGCTCTTGCAGAGGACTCAGGTTCTATCCCTAGCACCCGCATGGTGGCTGATAACCATCTTTAGCTCCAGTTCCAGGGGAATCTGACACCCTCTTCTGACCTCCATGGCATTGCACAACACGGGTGCACAAACCTACATGCAGACAGTACATTAATACACATAAAAAATAAATTAACTAATTTAAAAAATTAGGGAAAAAAATTTTAATCAAATAAAAAAACACAATTTATCAGGATGTGTGTGACACAGGAAAGGCAGTTCTAAAGAGATTTATAGTTATGATTGTCTATAAAAAGATATTGAGAAAATTCAAATAACTATATATTTAAGATCTTAGTAGCTGTTAAGAAATAATAAAGATCATGCCGGGTATGTGGCACATGTCTTTAATCCTAGCACTTGGGAGACAGAGGCAAGTGGATCTCAGTGAGTTCAAGGTCAGCCTGGTCTACATAGTGAGTTCCAAGACAGCTGGAGCTACAGGGAGACCCTGTCCCCCCACCCCCCAAAAAGTGAAATGGAGACTAAAAGAATAAGTCAAAGGATAAATGAAACAAAGAGTCAGATCCTTTAAATAATAAATAAAATTGATAAAAAATTAATATATCTAACCAAAAGAAAGAGATACTTCAAATTAATCAACCTAGAGATGAAAGAGGGGTCCTAAACAGATGCTAATAAAAGACAAGAAGCCATTGGGAAATAATTTGTAAAACTCTAGTACACAAACCTGAAACATATACAAGATCAACATCAATACAAGTATACAAAATCCCAATAAGATCCTTGAAAAGCAAATTCATCAATACATTCTTAAAAAAAGTCATACACCACCATCAAGTGATAGTATTCCAGGAATACAAAGATGTTTCAATATAAACATCAATAAATAAGATATAGTGATATAGCATGTAAGTATACTTAAGAACAAAAAATCATACAATCATCTCAACACATGTAGAGACAACTTTGACAAAGCCAAACATTGCTTTATGATAGAAGCCTTGGAGAAAGTAAGACTAAAAGAAATGCATGTCAACAAAGCAACAGCTGCACAAGAGAAACCTGTAGCCAACATTGTACTAAATGGGGAAAAACCTGGTATCAGTCCTTCTAAAATCAGGAATGAGACAAAGGTGTATACTCTTTGAACTCTATTATTATTACTATTACTATCATTGTTATTGCTATTGTGATTGTTATTCAATAACATCTTACCTAGAGCAATAAGGTATGAGAAACAGAAGGTTTAAAAATAGGAAAAGACATCAGATTATCCCCATTTGTAGAATAGATGCTCCTATACTTTAAAAAAACCTGAAGTCTCGGCCGGGCGGTGGCGCATGCCTTTAATCCTAGCACTTGGGAGGCAGAGGCAGGCTGATCTTTGTGAGTTCAAGGCCAGCCTGGTCTACAGAGTGAGTTCCAGGACAGCTGGGGCTGCAGGGAGACCCTGTCTGGAAAAGACCCCCCCCCAAAAAAAGCTGAAGTCTCTAACAAAAAAAAATCTACGTCTGACAAACACTTTCAGCAAAGTTACAGGATTCAAAATCAACATATAAATGTCAGTAGCTTTTCTATATGCCTATAACAGATATGCTAAGAAGGGAATAAAACAACCCCATTCACAATAGCCTTAAAAACAAAACAACTTACCTAGGGCACTAGATGATATAAAGCTCTCCGGAGCATTCTCATGGATCAGCAGAATTAACAGTGTGAAAATAGGTATATTACTGAAAACAACCCACGGGTTAAATACAAAAACCATACAAAATCCAGTGATATTCTTTACAGAGCTAGAAAAAGAAATCCTGCATTCAGATAGCACATAAGATCCTGGCAGTCCAAGAAGGCAACATAGCACCTGATCCTAAATTATACTAAATTAATAGTAACAATACTAAATGAGGACCCTACTGACAGAAGAACAGCTATATAGACCAATGGCATAGAATAGAGCCTCAGAGAGACCCTCCCAGCTACAGCTACTTGCTTTTCAACAAAACTCCCAAAATACGCATTGGAGAAAAGGCAGCTTCTTCAATAAATGGTGCTGGGAAAATTGGATAGCCACATGTAGAAAAATGAAACTAGATACCTATCTTTCACCATGGATCAAATATTTAATGTAAGAATGCAACTTTGAAAATGTTGGAAAAAATCATAAGGGGAAACCTGTTTTGATTTCTATTTCCCTGATGATTAAGGATGTTTGATGTTTTTATTTGTGCATTTATTGGCCATCTGTCCTTTTTCCGAGAACTGTCTGAACCATTTGACCATTTAATGATTAAATGATTTTTTTTGTATTTGTGAGTGCTGTCTAGATTTTAGGTATTAATCCCCTGTCATATTAATAGCTAACAGAGATCTTTTACCCATTCTCTAGGCTGTTATTTTACCTGGTTATTTCTTTTGCCATGTAGAACCTTTTTAAATTTCTTTCATTTCTTTCTTTTTGTCAATTATTGCTATTGTTTCCTAGACTACTAGAGTCCTTTTCAAAGAAAACCCTTGATTCATTAATGTACCAAAGAAACCCATATAGTATTGTAATAATGCTATAAGAAGGGAAAAACTTGGCCCAGGATATAGTGAAATTCAATACTATAATTTCAATTTTTTTTATAAATCAAAGCCCTCCAAAACTAAAATTTTATCTTTTAAATGACCCAGCTATAAATCTTTTATGAGAAACTCATTTCAACTACATGTAGTTGAAAGAAGACTTTCTTTGTCCTCTGGTTTCATTGCTTCCATTAAATAATGAGACGCTTTTTTAAGCAAATGAACAAAAAAATATATCCCAGTTAAATATGAATTCAGATAAAGGGCATATGCTGTGCCTTAAACATGTTTTGGGCAATATTTCCCAAACACATATTAAAAATTACTCATCGTAGCTGGGCATGGTGGTGCATACCTTTAATCCCAGCACTTGGGAAGGAGAGGCAGGTGGATCTCTGTGAGTTCAAGGATAGCCTGGTCTACATAGAGAGCTTCAGGCCTGTTGAGACTGACTAAAGAGACCCTATCTCAAAAATACCAAAATAAAATGTACTCATTGTTTATCTGAAATTCAAATCTAATTTTTTTTGGTCTTTTTGAGACAGGGTCTCCCTGTAACCCCAGCTGTCCTGGAACTCACTCTGTAGACTAGGCTGGCCTTGAACTCACAAAGATCTGCCTGCCTCTGCCTCCCAAGTGCTAGGATTAAAGGTGTGTGCCACCACACCCGGCTTCAAATGTAATTTTAATATCACATAAAGTATACTTAAAGTAAAAATTGGTCATTTTATCTAAAATTCAAATTTAACCAGGATGTCTCACATTCAGTTCACAACTCTGGATTTGGAACCTAGGTTCCTACCATGATCTTGCTCTTTTATCCTATATATAGATTTTCCATGCTCAAAGTCAACTACAAAAACAGTTGTGTAGTCTGACTAACTACAATCCACACAGGGAGTATAGGGACACAGGGAGAAAGGGTTAACAGGTCCCTAAATAGCCAGGATAACTCAATTTTCTGGGACTGAGTGTGCTGCCTCTTGCTTATAATTAAGAAGAGGGAAAGGAGGAGGGAAAAGGAGGAGGAAGTGCAAGAGGAAGGAAGAGGAGAAGGAGGAAAAAGAGGAGGAAGAGGAGGAGGAGGAAAAGGAAGAGGAGGGAAGAGAAGGAGGAGGAGGAGGAAGAAGAGGACCAGGAGGAGGAGGAGGAGGAGGAGGAGGAGGAGGAGGAGGAGGAAAAGGAGAAGGTGGAGCTCACAGGGAGAGAGGGGAGAGGAAAAGAGAGAGGAAAGGGAAGAGAGGTAGATGAGTGTTATGCTTTATAAAAAAATTGTGCTTTTTTTCTTTATTTGATTTTTTAATAAAAAAGTAATAAGAAATGAATAAAAGCATCCTTAATGTCAAACCAATTTGCAAGCAGCTATGCCCAAACTTATACATCCCAAGGCTCCCACCATCCAGCTGGAGGGGCTTGTATGTACAATTATGTTGATCAAATAAGAGTCCAATCTAGGGGCTGGAGAGATGGCCTAGCGGTTAAGAGTGCCGACTGCTCTTGCAGAGGACCCGGGTTCGATCTCCAGCACCCACATGGCGGCTGAGAACCGTCTGAGACTCCAATTCCAGGAGAACTCCAGTTCCAGGGGAATCCGACACCCTCTTCTGACCTCCGCGGCATTGCACGACACGGGTGCACAGACCTGCATGCAGACAGTACACTCATACACATACAAAAATAAATAAAATTAAAAAATGTTTAAAAAAAAGAGTCCAATATATATTGCTGTAGTATCACAATTCACTCCAATCTCAGCCCTTATATTCTACCACACTCCCTCTTCTGCAGATTGTTCCCTAGGCTTTAGAAAAGGGACACAAGTGGGTGAGAAGCAAAACAGTCTACTTTCTCTGGAGATGTTGTTTTGGACTCTGATCAGTTCAGGCTGTTTCCTTTCATGGGTTGGCAGATTATCCAGGAATAATATTTTACTCCTGCTGATGAAGCACAAGCAATTAGATGTACAGAATTTAATCAGTACTAATTATTATGGTAGGTTACGTTGGTATAGACACAGATGTTTGGATGGTATGCTAATCCATGAACTATAGCTTTTCTGTAAAAGATGACAAGGTCTTACTGTGGCTTATAACATCTCCTAACCACTCAAGGACATAAGTTTATATATCACATACTATCACAGTATTTCCAGGCAGGTGAGGTGTAGCTGATGCTGATGGAGGAGTCTTGCTTGACTCAAGGAGACCAATATTTGCTTTATTGATTTAGTAGCCTTTGGTAACACTCTCTGTCATTCCAGAGACCAACTGTACACTTGCAAGTGTGGAATCAATACATCTTTCCCATGCTTACACTAGGTCTTCAACAGCAGGGCCTTACTGCATCTCTTCTTGCAGGTATCCCAGTTGGCAGGCAAAAAGCCTTTAGCTTTTGGGGGGGCTTGGATCCCCTAGACAACATCTCCTTGGCAGAATAATCCATTGCTGATATCAGAGCTCTCCTATAATAATATATTTTGCTTAATTACCCAGCTTATAAAGACTTTAGTATTATATTTGGCTCTGAATAGAGAATTATCCTTTCACAGTTCCTATGTCTATTAGTCAATTAAAGAAAGCAGCCATACCACTTTTATATGAGATTACCTCTATAACAGTTGGCTGTAATTTACAGTTAGGTAAAGACTTCATTACCATCATGTTTTTCTTTGTTCTATGAAAAGGAGGTAAGAAAGTCTCTCATATTAAAATTTTGTGGCACCTGGAAGGTAAAGTTCATTAGGACTCATTATAAACAGTTGTTACAAATAGGATCCACAGATGGGGCTGGAGAGATAGCCTAGGATTTAAGAGCACCGACTGCTCTTGCAAAGGACCTGAGTTCGATACCCAGCACCCACATGGCGGCTAAGAACCATCTGTAACTCCAATTCCAGGAGAACTCCAGTTCCAGGGGAATCCGAGACCCTCTTCTGACCTCCGCAGCATTGCACGACATGGGTGCACAAACCTACATGCAGACAGTACACTCATATCCATACAAAAATAAATTTAAAAAAAAAAAACAAAAACAAATAGGATCCACAGAGATGTTTGATGCCTTTAGCAGTCTGGGGCTTTTCTTCCTTTTAATGTTTAGCTGGGCCAACATTTCTGCTGATATTTTTTTGGTACATCCTACACAAGGCCTTTGACAAAATCCAGCATCCCTTCATGATTAATGTACTTCTTTTTTCGTAAGGCATGTGCCACCATGCCCGGCCTAAGACGATTCCTAGCTGCCATGTGCGTGCTAGGAATCAAACCCAGGTCCTCTGGAAGAGCAGTTGGTGCACTTAACCACTAAGCCATCTCTCCAGCCCCCTGTACTTCTTTTATATAAAAAATAATGTCTCGGTCACTTAAAATTGATACTTTAGAATGTGTTTCACATTTATGTCCTGACTCTAGTCTGAGAAGCATTTGCTAGTTCTGAAATCAGACAGCTTGTCATGCGCCATTGTGATGAGAAAATAATAGGTGCTATTGCCCAGTAAGTTTATCATTCGCAACTCTTATTCAGGGCTTTTTGTCACATAGAACAGAAAGAACAGAAAACACTTGAGAAAACACAGAGGTTTCTTTACTGAAGTAGGACAAAATGGGCAAGAAAGGAGTAAGACGCAAAACATTCCGTCTTTAGAAAGATTTGGGGCTCTCCAGTTGCTTGTTGTTGGTGTAAAGAAAGGTGTAAAAAAAGGTTAATTTTGTATCCTGCCACTTTGCTGAAGCTGTTAATCATTTCTAGGAGTTTTTTCGGTGGAGTTTTTAGCATCCCTTAAGTAAACAATCATATATCATCAGCAAATAGGGATAGTTTGACTTCCCTTTTCCAATTAGTACTCCTTTAATATCCTTTTCTTGCCCTTATTGCTCTAGCAAGTGTTTCAAGCCTATATTGAAGAGGAGTGGTGACAGGGGGCAGCCTTGCCGAGTTCCTACTTTTAAAGGGAATGTTTCTGTCATTTCCCATTTAGGATGATATTGGCTGTGGTTTCCTGTATATGCTTTGATTACATTGAGAGAATGATCCCTCCAATCCAATTCCTTCTAGGACTTTAAGCATGAAGGGATGCTGGATTTTGTTGAAGGCTTTTTTCAGCATCAATTGTGATGATGTGTGGTTTTTGTCTTTGATTCCATTTATGTGTTTGATGATGTTTATTGATTTTCGTATGTTGAACCATCCCTGCATCTCTGGTATGAATCCAACTTGGTCATGATGGATGATCTTCTTGATGTGGGTCGTATGCGATTTGCCAGTATTCTGTTTAGAATTTTGGCATATGTGTTCAATGAGGGAGATGGGCTCTAATTCTCCTTTTTTAGTTGGATCTTTGCTGGTTTTTGTAATAGAGTGATGTTGGCTTCATAGAAGGATTTGGGAGAATTCTCTCTGATTGTATACTTCTAAACAGTTTCAGTAATAATGGTTGTAGGTCTTTTTGAAATGTTTTATGGAATTCGCTGTGAAACCGTCTGGCCTGGGTTTTTTTTTAGTTGGGAGGCTTCTTACTACATCCTCTATTTCTTCATATGTTATGGTCTGTTTAAGCGTTGATCTCTCTTAAGCTGATCTTGGTGTATTCCCAGGATTTCAGATATTCATCCATTTCTTCCAGGTTTTCAAACTGGTAGAATATAGGTTTTGTAATATCCCATATAATTTTCTGGCTTTTCCTTGTCCATTGTGATAGTTCCCTTTTCATCATGGATTGTATTGATTTGGAGTTGTCCTTCTTTCCTTTTGTTAACTGGGCTAGAGGTCTGTCATTCTTGTTTATTTCTTTTCAAAGAACCAACTTTTGGCTTCATTGATTTTTTGTATTGTTCTTCTTGTTTCATTCTATTCATTGTCTTTCTGTTCTGATTTTTGTTATTCTTCCTGTCTTTGCGGTTTAGGGTTCATCTGTTGTTGCCTCTCAAGTGCTTTTAGCTGTAGTGTTAGATCATTCACTGTGCTCTTTCTGTTTTTTAAATGTGGGCACCGGGCTATAAACTTCCCTCTTAGGACTGCTTTTAAAGTATCCCATTTAGGTTTTGTTGTTTTATTGTCATTGTCATTCAGTTCAGGATTTTTATTTCTTTCTTTATCTCTTCCTTGACCCATTCATTGTTCAAGAGTGTATTTTAGTCTCCATTTGTTCTTGTAGCAGGAAGGCTTGTCCTGGTGTTGATGTTGAGCTTATTCACTGTGGTCTGACAGGATGCAGAAATTATTTCAACTTTTTGTATTTGTAGAGGTTTCTTCTTGTGTCCCAGGATGGGGTCGATTTTGGAGAATGTTCCATGGGTGCTAGTAGAAAGTGTATTCTCTGGTATTAGGATGGAATGTTCGGTAGAGAGGTCTATGAGGTCCATTTGGTATCATATCATTCAGTTGCAGATGTCTCTCTGTTAAAGAATTCAAAGAGACCTTCCCAGTCCCAATAGCCTCAAAAACAATAAGAACCTAAGAAACAAACCTAACTAAAGTACACTAACAGATCCTAAAGAAAACAAACAGATCTAACAAAAATTTTAAACCACTAAAGAAAGAAACTTGAAGAAGACTCAGAAGATGGGAAAAACCTCCCATGCTCATGGATTGGAGAAAATTAACATTTGTAAAAATGTCCATTTTTACCAAAACTCTTGTATAGATTTAACGAAATCCCAATCAAAATCCCCAAGAGTTTTCTTCACAGGCTTGAAACAAAGGTTCTTAAATTCATTGGAAAAACAAAAGACCCCGAATAGCCAAAAGACAACCCTGAGTGAAAAGAGCTACACAGGGGGAGTCTCTATACCAGACTTCAAACTATACTACGGGCTATAGTCATAAAAACAGCCTGGTACATGGCACAAAAACAGACCTGTTGACCAATGGAACAAAACCGAAGATCCAAATCTGAGCACATACAATATTCAGCCATCTCATATATGACAAGGGGCCAAGAAGCCACAATGGAGAAAAGATCAGCATCTTCAGCAAGTGGGCTGCGCAAACTAATCACCACTTGTAGAAGAATGAATTCAAACCCCTACCTCTCGCCCTGTGACACAAAAGTCAACTCCAGATGGATTAAAGACCCAATGTGAAACCCCAAACTCTGAGTGATAGAAGAAAAAGTTGGCGCAGACTACAAGACATAGCGTAGGAAAAGACTCTCCTAAATCAGACAGCAGCTGCCACAAGAATTAAGGTCGACAATTGACAATGGGACCTCCATCAAACTCAAAAGCTCTGTACATCAGAAAGAACAATCAAGGGAAGTGAAGGAATCCCACAGGTGGGAGGAAACTTCACTGCAGATACATCTGACAAAGCATTGATTTTCCAGAATATATAAACTACTCAAAAAACAAAGAAAAAAAGAAAACAAATTGACCACTCAATAGATGGAGCAAAGACCTGAACAGAGATTCACAAGTGAGGAATTAGAGATGTCTGAGAAACACCTCAAGAACTGTTCAACGTCACTAATCATTAGGAAATGCAAATGAAAACCACTTTTAAGATATCATCTTACTCCAATAAGACTGGCTAGGATCAAGAAAACAAATGATACCAAGTGCTGGAGAGGTTGTGGGGAAAGGGGAACACTCATCCACTGATGGTGGGAATGTAAACTAGATACAGCCACTATGGAAAGCAGTGTGGAGAACCCTTGGAAGACTTGGAATGAACTTGCCACCCGCCCCAGCCATACCACTCTCCTGGGCAGTACCCTCAAGACTCACCCCACCACAGAGATACATGCACGGCCATGTTTATTTCAGCTCTCTTCACAATAGCAAGGAGCTGGAACCAAACCTAAATGCCCCTCAACTGACGAGTGGATAGAGAAAGTGGTAAATCACACAATGTGAGTTCTCATGCAGCAGTAAAGAAAGACGACATCACGAGCTTTGCAGGAAATGGCTGGAGCTAGAGGACATCATGCTGAGGAAGTAACACAGTCCCAGAAAAACAACGACGAATGCTATCCTCATCTGTGGAGCTGGTGCCAATTACCCAGTTGTAAGTATTTCTGCGTTAGGGCCCCCTGAGCTTTTGTACAAAGCAGTTGGGCTTAATACATTTTGGAAACAACAACAACAACAACAACAACAACAACAGAAAAGACTGCATCAAAGAACTGACTGAAACAGTGAACTTCTGCTCAAAACACTCAACTTCCCCATGGAAAATATTGAGAAAGACTAAGAGATGAAAAGCATGTTTGGCAGAATGCATGATCTCTGGCAGGGTAGGGGAATGGGTGGGAACATGGGTCTAGATTTGTTAAAAATAAATAAATAAATTTATGTGAATAAAAAAGATTTGGGGCTGTTAATTTTTGTATGTTTTGATTTATCTTTATGGTGCTCTGCAAATACTAAAAAAGAGCTGGGGGGGGGTGAAAAAGTATTCAGAAAAGTGTTACCTTAAGCTACAAATCAGAGTGTTAGTAATGTTCTTAGAGACAGCTTCCATTCAGTTCCACCTGACTGCTGCACTGTATGTAGATCTGAATAGTATGTGACTCATTACAGGGACCAGGATATGTTAGGCTCCATGCAAATCAGTCTGGTGCAATGAAGGGAATACATCTGGGATTATAGCTATCATCTTCAAAGTCAAGGTTACAGCCAACGGTCTATAGTTTCATTAGAACTGTGCAGTCAGTTTTTCCCTCAGAAGAATTTACTGCAATTGTTATCATTTTAGCATCATCATCATCCTTGATTAGAGAAGTCTGGTTGCAGGGAGGTGGCCTACCTCTGAGAGCAATGTGTGTTCACAACAAGGGTAAGAGACTTGCGGTGTGCAAAGCTTTGAGAAGGATGATATGACAAAATATTTTTCTCACTGTAGCATTTTTATTTATTTATTTATTTTTGGTCTTTTTTTGAGACAGGGTCTCCCTGTAGCTCTGGCTGTCCTGGAACTCACTCTGTAGACCAGGCTGGCCTCAGACTCACAGAGATCCGCGTCCCTCTGCCTCCCAAGTGCTAGGATTAAAGGCGTGTGCCAACACGCCCGGCATTTATTTATTTCTCTATGTGTATCAATGTACTGTCTGCATGCAAGTTTGTGCACCCGTGTCGTGCAATGCCTCGGAGGTCAGAAGAGAGCGTTGGATTCCCCTGGAACTGGAGTTCTCCTGGAATTGGAGTCTCAGACAGTTCTCGGCCACCATGTGAGTGCTGGGGATCGAACCCGGGTCCTCTGTAAGAGCGGTCAGCGCTCTTAACCGCTAGGCCATCTCTCCAGCCCCACTGTAGCATTTTTAAATTCCACGATATAGATGGTGAAACAAATACTTAGGAGTTTGCTTCCTTTAATGAGTTGAGACTATCTAAGAACATGGGATGTGCCCTCTCCTGCCAAGCCAAACACTAGGGTGCTTCTCCCTCCCTGATTTAGTGAGCAGATTAGAGAGAAGAAAACTTGGTGCCCTCTGTGAAGACACTCCCTGAGTTTACCTCCGTGGAGCTTCAACACTTCAGCTCTATCTGGCTGCTGATCAGAGCCTTTGTCTCACAGTTTAATGCCATTTCAGATGATGACAACTGAAAACACTTGGAATCCAGAGTGTGCTTATTTTAACTTATTGAGTTGTGGAACTAGGCTCCACAATGTTTTGCGCCTGTGTCCTGGAACTGTCTGTTTCTGTTCAGTGTAGCTCATGGCATCCTCAATCACAGAAGTGAAAACATAACCTTGTGCCATTATGTTCACTTTTTTAGATGAATGAGAGACAAATGACTATGGTCAATTTTTGTGGTTGTTTAGTTTTGATTTGGTTTGCTTTTGGTATATTGTTTGATCATGTGTTTGTATCCCAGTTCATTTTATTTATTTTTGTTCTTTTTTTTTTAAGTATGAAGGCTCAAATACTAGATGTAGCTTTTCCATTGTTAAGTTTTGCTAACTAATTACTAACTAGCTGTATTAGTCACTTTTTTGTTGCTGTGATAAAACCACCATGACCAAGGGAACTTATAAAAGGAAGAGTTTATTTGAGCTTACAATTGATGGTTCCAGGGAATTAAGAGTCCATTGTGGCGGGAGGCATGTTGGCCTGTGCTGGAGCAGAAAGCCGAGGTTCACATCTTCCAATGAGTGCAGGAAGTCAAGAGAGCCTCTGAGACCAGCGAGGCTTGTTAAACTCTCTGCCTCCCCCCATTGACATACTTCCTCCAGCATGGCCACACCTTCTAAGATCTCCCAAAACAGCGCCACCAACTGGGAACAAAATGTCTGAATACTTGAAGCCTATGGGAGACAGTCTCATTCAAACCACCACACTAACTAGCTAACTAACAGTGGCAGAGCAATGCAAACTAGTAGCTGAAAAGAGATTCCTAAGAAAGGAATCTCACAAGGGAATAGTGTTTCCAGTTAGCATGAAGCGGTAGTTTAATGCTGTTGCTGTCTCCTCAAAGCCTTCCTGCTTCTTCATAAGAGTGTCTTTTCTTGTTTTGTCTCCACAGACCTCAGCCAGTTGATGATGTGCTTTGTTTTTCCAAAGAAGATCTCGCTCATCATACTTTTGTTATGTTTTCCAAGTCTTCTATCAGGTTCCTGGTACTGGGAGCAATGGTTGTTTCATCCTTCTCTACCTGTGGGGTGAGGCTGGCTCTGAGATTAATGGTGCCTGACCAGGATTTATTGGTTTCTAGCCACAGCGTCACCATGGAGGACAACTTAATCTAGCCAGTGTAGTCCCTACTCTTCTGCACTTTAATGACGCTAATGGGACCCAGCAGCCTTTGATCTTCTTTGATCCACTTCCAGACTTCTTTATGAGTATCACTCACTCAAGGAAAGCCAGGATCCAGATCTCCAAGGCAGATAGATGAGAGGCCGCTTTCAAATACAGGTCTCCATACTGGTCAAAAGCATTATTGGCTTCCTCCTCCAGTCTTCTCAGCTGAGCAGACAGGGTGTCCCCATCTTCCAAAGGAGGATCAGATGTGTTACTCCACCATGACCTATGGGAATCTCCATCTCTGCCATAGGCACACAAAAGGTAATCCTTTCTCATCACCTTGACTAAGGCAATTGTCAATGACTAGTCAACAGAAGACACGTGTTCCTCGAAGACTGGGGACCAGGTTGGTTAGATCACCAAGGTTTTTCTCCATTTGTTCTGGAGACAGGCCACTCATTAGGTCCACAGCACAGTCCAGGTACTTATGGGTCAGCGTGGCAGTGGTCCTGATCCCAGCATCAGTGTACACACATACACCCCCCACACACACACACACATCAGGGACAAGCACTTCCACTTCTCCATCTCCCCAGGAGTCAAAGATCAGTATTGACTAATAGAAGGATGTCCTACCTAGATCCATCAGAAGATAAAGTCCATGTACTTCACCACTGCAGAATCCCAGCCCCCTGGGTTTGAAGCTCCCTATTCTGAATTTGCAATCCATCCCCTCTCCTACAGACCCCATGCTACCATGGAAGGATCCCTGCCCCCATGGTCTATCCTACTGTAGAGATAGCAGGCTGCTAGATGGGTGTCCCACCAGGGAGAAGAGTAGGAAAGCCCTTCCTGCATGCTAACATTTGTTTTGGATGCTTCAGGCAACAAGGAGTTCTGAGGGGAAGCTGGAGGTACTGCCACTTGAAGCTCATCAAGGAAGGTGCTCATCAACCCGGCAGAGAAAACCTTCTGCATCCAACACAGCTGTTTGCTCCTCTCCCTCCCCCAAGACACCTGCTGCAACCATGTGCTCTCTGGCTCATTTTCAGATCATAGAATAACCAGAGCACTCTCTTTCCAACTCTTTCTCATAGCTAAACATTCATAACATAACATATTGTAACTTTCTTCTCATAAAATACATCAGCAAGACTTCTCCATCAGCATCAGCTACACCTCACCTGCCTGGAAATATTGTGCAGCAGTGGCAGCCACATGTCCATATATCCCAAATCTAATTGGCTATTATCTCTCTCCTTGGAGGAATAATTCATGGCTAATACCACAAGCTTACATCCTCTAGTGGTTAGGAGAAGTCATAAGCCACAGTAAGACCTTGTCATCTTTTACAGAAAAAATATAATTCATGGATTAGCATACCATCCAAACATCTGTGTCGATACCAAAGTAACCTACCATAATAATTAGTACTGTTTAAATAACTATATATCTAATTGCTTGTGCTTTGTTTGTAGGATTGAGAGGTTATACCTGGACAAACTGTCAACCCATGAAAGGAAACAGCCAGAACTGATCAGAGTCCAGAACGACATCTCCAGAGAAAGTAGACTGTTTTGCTTCTCATCCACCCCTTTTCTAAGCCTAGAGAACAATCTGTGGAAGAGGGGGCATGGTAGAATGTAAGGGCTGTGATTGGTGTGAATGGTGAAACTACAGCAACATAGTCTGGACACTTATTTGATCAAAATGATTGTACATAAAAGCCCCACCAGCTGGATGGTGGGAGACATGGGCTGTGTGGGTTTGGTCATAGCTGCTTGCAAATTGGTTCTACATGAAGGATGCTTGTACTCATAACATTACTTATTGTTAAAAAAATAAAAATAAAAAAATTGGAAAAGAGAAACATCTCCTTACAGTACCCTCGTGTGCACAAACTGCTCAGATTATCCTATTCTTTCATGTGAGAGAGCTAGTTTCTCTACAGTATGTAATAATAACTAATTATCCTGATTATGTCCAGTATATAACCGTCACCCTGTGCTAGGTGCCAGAGTTATGACAATAACCATCAATATCTCAGAGGAATTAAGAGTCTAAAGGTGAGTTAGGTATGCAAATGCCTTGATATGATTTAAGACAGAATAACAGAAGTGTTCTGATTGTGACAAAAATAAAATACATTCATGGTATCCAGACAAGGTAGATTTATTCTTGTTGCATGCAATGCTAAGTGAAAGAAGTATGTTTCAGGCCAGTTCTTCAAAAAGCTACTTGACTTCACTTAACTGGGGGCTTCCAGCACTTTCTAGTCAAACAAAGCATCTCGTCAGGGCTAACAGCTGTCATCAGGTGATTTGCAATCATAGGCCATCAAGAGGATTTGAAAGTTGTGCTGCAAGGAAAAGACAGTCCTATTGATTGCATGTAAAAACACAGCTTTAAACTATTCTCCAAAGTGTGCCTCAGGGTTTGAAACATCAATCCTCAAATATAACCGAGAAATAAAACGGCCATTATAGTCCTTAAAACCCCTCTTAGAAGTAAAGTGTGTGTTCCAGAGAATGGGGTCATTTCTGTGCTTTGGGAGAGTGGGAAGCTGCTGACCAGGGCAGTGACACTGTCGGCCTCACATGGACTGAAGTGGAATAGCCATTCTGACAGCTGAAATCCCACCACAATTAGGAACATCAGCTACAATGCCATTCTTTTTATTTATTATTCTTATTGTATGTGTACGAGTGTATTGCCTACATGTATGTAAGTGCACCTATGTCAGGAAATGCCTACGGAGGTCAATTTTGTGGGGCTGGTTGGGAAAGTGTCGGAGGCCACGCCCAGCACGAACGAGAGTTGTCACCATTTTCCTCTCCCCTTTTCTTTCTCTTACCTAGTCTCTATTTTTTTCAATGTTACTTTGTTACCTAATTAGCTCTCAAAATAGCTAACTGCTTCTTTATGACCTTTTCATATGTATTTACTTTCTGCTGCCCTTCCTGAACTTCCCCTCCCCTCCCTTCTTGCCCCTCGTTCCCTCCTTTACCCTAATCCACCCCACACTTCCCTTTTCTCTCTCATATCGTGTGTTCTTTTGCCCTCCCTCTACCTTTCCCTTGAAGCCTATTCTTTTCCATTATCGTTTGACTAACTTATTTTTGTTTTATATATAGGAGTATTTTGCCTGCATGTATGTAAGTGTACCATGTGCATGCAATGCCCATGGAAGGCAGAAGAAGGTGTTATATCCTCTGCAACTGGAATGATAAGACTCAGGTGCTGGGAACTGAACTTGGGTCCTCTGCAGGGGCAGCCAGGCCTCTTGCCCCCAATGCTTTTTATGTTTTGAGAACTTCTTACAATGTATTTTAATCATATTCACCCCCCACACACACACACAGTCTTCCACCTAACTCCTTCCAGATACATTCCTCACCTCCCCAGCCCCCCAACTTTGTGTTCTCTTTTTCATTATACACACTGAATCCAGGATGTGATACACATTTATTTGGAGGTGTAGGGCCATCCCTGGGAACAGGGTAGACCTACCAGGAGCCATATCTTTTATGCCCAGAAGGCATAAAAATAGTCAGAGTAGGACTAGTGATTTGGGTTAACAGAGAAAAAGTACAAGAGGGAAATGTACACAGAAGAGGGAAGGAGAGGGCCGAGTGACATGGGTGTGAGGCATTCTTGGATGGAGACTTACTCATAAAAGAAAGGGAGGGATACACAGTTAAAGCAGCAAGTTATCACCTGGTCAGCCTATGTTCTTTGGAGGAGGAAAATGAAATAGTAGGGTGTGAAAGGAGATAGGATGGGGTTATAGAGTATGCAAGCAACTTAGGCTCTTTGCCAATCTGCTTGTTTCTGTGTCAAGTGGAAGAATTCTGCCATTCCTGACTTAGGATGTTGTTCTGTGTAACTTGGTGTGATTGTCCTAAAACTGTGGTGTACAGAGGATCCCAGCCGCCATGTTGCCAACTCACCAGGGATCTTTTAGAAATGGAGTCCTGTTTCTTCTTCTCTGCCCATGGTGAAGCCAGGGAACTGCCACTTCGCTCTTGGCCCCACTGCTTTGCTTTAAGACCTACAGACTCTTCTTTGGACTCTCTTCCTGCTTTGTGCCCCAAGCTTCGGGATCTCCAAGCTGTGGGCCCCACCCTGCCACTTCCATGCTCCTCTGCCCCTTTTGTATTTCCTGTACTCTGAAATTCTTTTGGTACTGTACCATCTCACTTCACCCTGTGCATTTTTAGAATTGGCTTATTTTCTCTTCTCTTGCTGGGGAGTTGCATGGCTTCACTCCCCCCTCCGTGTGTGTTGTGTGTGTTGTGTGTGTGTGTGTGTGTGTGTGTGTGTGTGTGTATATATATATATATATATATATGTCTATTTATCTCACTACCCTGACCCACTTCCCCTCCCACACACAATTTTATAGTTAGGATTACAGGCTTATACTACCACACTTTGACTGTTTACATTAAACACAAATATGTTGATTAGATTTGTGTGCATTAAGTTTTCATGTTATTTAGAAAACTAATTGATTAAAACTCTGACATCTTGATCTTTTATGACTGTTTTCACACATATTTTCATATTTCAGTCCTGTTGGTCTACATGATCTAATACTGAAGTTACATGGTCTTGAATTTCCTTCTTTCACATGTATTTAATATTATGGTAAAGGTAAGGATTAGCATCAGTGTTTGAGTTCAGATTAATTGAAATACATTCTAGTTTTTAAAGAATTTTTAAAAATTTGTATTGAATTTTTATCATATTTAGAACATCTTTCTTATCTGCACCTCTTGTTACTACAGCCAATCCAATTTAATGTACTCTATAATATCTATCTCTGTCTCTATCTCTATCTCTATATATCCCTATCTATAGATAGATAGATAGATAGATAGATAGATAGATAGATAGATAGATGCCTTTAAAGTTTACTTTGTATTCCCAAATGTCCTTCAGTGTGGGTCCATCCACTGGAGCCTGGTTAACCAACCAAGAGTCTCAGCCTTGAAAACAAACCTTGAGTTTTCCCCTCCCAGCATCCGTCAGTTGCCAATGGTTCCTCAGGTAGGGTTGGGGTTTCTTACCCACTTCCCCAATCTATGCTGGGATTTTCTCTGGATTGGGCTTGCCTGGGACTTGGGCCTGCTGTCGTTTTAAAGGAATTTATTCTTAGCTGAAAGATGGCCTCATAGCTTTCTAGGTTAGGCTCACAGCCAACTCTGGAAACCTGAATCTTTCAAGCTAAAAATGCTTCGATGCTTGTATATAAATCAGTTTTGCCAACTGAAAAATAATGTAAGGAAAAATATGAATAATGCATGTGAGCATGCTATGTATCCTTCAATGAAATGTTTAAATACTATTTTTTTAAATATGGTAAAAACAGACAAGATAAATTATCCCCAACATTATTCAAAAGAGTACTTTTTAAATGAACTTCTGACAGTGAGTTATATTTACTTTTATGAAGAATTTATTTTCAACATTAACTTCTCTAATTAACTGTGTAACCAACTCAACACTGTGTTTAAAACTTTATACATACATACATACATACATGCCTACCATTTAAGAATTATAGACAGAAGATCGACCCCCAAACACTGAGATCCTTGGATATTTAAGTACCGTGATCTATTGCCCCAATGTAAATGACCAGTTCAACCACTCCAATAAGTTTGCTCAACAACAACAATTATTAGCAACCTCTCAACACTGTCAGTTGTACTTCTTTCTTCAGCCTCTCCGTGAGATTTTCTGTCTCTTTTTCAGCTTACTCCTCTAGGATTCAGAAAATAAATTTCTCTTTAGAATTATCATGGAGCTTTTCTATCCTAAACAGCAAGGGATTCACATTCATCCATATCTAGATGCCCCACCCTCATCATCTACATTGGGATATAGAACAGAAACACAGATGAGATTTGGGAGTCAAATTAAATACTAAAAAGAGACTTCTAAACTAACACTTGCTGATGCTCACAAAAACAACAGAAAGAGTAACTATGAAATTCTCCAGAAGTCTAAGTTAAAATGGTATTCAGTGATTGTTGCATTTGAGTCCAAAGCATCAAGAACAAAACAAAACAAAAACATAACTTAAATTTCAGTGGCCTCAGGGAATTGTTTTTGCAATCTGACATAAAAATCAAAACAAGAGATGCATAAACTGATCACTATCAAAGTTTTAAATATTGTTTTACCAGTAAAAATATCAAAGCTGATGTTGACGTTGACGGTCAGTGCCCAACATAAAGAGGAAGTAAAAGGAAAAAGGAGAGAAAGAAGAAAGGAAACGAGGGTAGAAGGGGGAGGGGAAATTCACGGAATAAGAAGATAATGTAAAAATTGTATGTCTAAAGTATATAGGTAACTCTTCAATAAGAAAAAGATGACCTGAGTAGACATTTCCCCCAATGAAAATATTCCATATTATCAGGGGGAAATGATATCCAAATTCACAAATCATCAAGAAGATGAAAATCAATAGTGTTTCATACCATGAAGAGGATTGGCTCCTAGCTTCTCCACACTCACAAGGCACAACCCCTGGAAACCCCGGGCTGGCCTGCCACCATGGCTGACAAGGACACCTTTGACAACTCAATGAAAGAATGTGTGTTCAACAAGGAGTACAAAACATGGAAAAAGAACACTCCATTTCTTTATGATTTTGTGATGACCTGTGCCCTGGAGTAGCCCAGGTTAACTGCCCAGTGGCTTCCACATGTAACCAGACCTGAAGGGAACAATTTTAGTATTGATCAACTTGTGCTGGGAATACACGCATCAGATGAACAAAACCACCTTGTGATAGCCAGTGTCCAGCTCTCTAATGATTATGCTCAGTTTGATGCATCACACTATGACAATGAAAAAGGAGTATTTGGAGGGTTTGGCTCAGTCAGTGCAAAAACTGAAATAGAAAAGAAGATCAACCATGACAGAAAACTAAACAGGGTCCTTATGCCCCAGAACCCTGGCATCATTGCAAAAAAAAAAAAAACTCTATCCAATAATGTTCTTGTTTTTGACTACACAAAGCATCCTTCTAAACCTCCTGGAGAGTGCAACCCAGACATCAGAAGGACATCAGGGGGAAGGCTATGGGCTTTCTTGGAACTCAAATCTCAGTGGGCACTTGCCTAGTCCCTTCTGTATCAGAAGACAATATCATGCAGGTATGGCAGATAGCAGAGAACATTTATAATGATGAAGACCCAGAAGAAAGTGTGGATCCAGAAGGACAAGGATCCTAGACATGTCTGCGCTCGTGATTTTAGACTCCCTTTGTTTTCCTTGAGCCTTGAGATTGATTTCACACTGGTTTTTGAGACACAGTCTTTGTTCAGCTAGCCCTCAATAATAGGTGCCATCAGCAGTGCTATAAGGACAACCAGCGGCTGTTTTCTAAGCACTAACTAGGGGTTTAATTCTAAAAAGCCACAGATGTTATTTAAATTTTCTTCAGGAATTTTCTAGTAAAAATGTCAGGTCTAAAGTAGCTGCAGAAAGGGGCATATTGTTTATTTTTCTTTTTTTTATGTTTTGGGAGTCACATTTTTCCCCTTAATTTTATATTACTCTAGAATATGACTACAATATCTTCCACCCATATATGGTAAGTACAATGTGTGAATATAAGTGGTAGGTCAATTCTAGAGTCCATTAAAAGATTCACATTATAATAACACAGTTACTTTCAGATACAAAGAATTATAATAATAAAGTTGCTCAGCTCGCCTGCCACTGGGGATTTGGTGTTAGCATCCACAAATGAGGGTGTTCTAGTTTGTCCTCCATTGATGTGACAAAACACTCTGACCTACACCAACTTGGGGAGGAAAGGGTTTATTCAGCTTACATCTCCTGGGTCACAGTTCATCACTCAGGGAGCCCAAGGCAGGAAATCAGGGCAGGAACCTGGAGGCAGGAGCTGAAGCACAGGCCATAGAGGAATGCTGTTCACTGGCTTGCTCCCCTGGCTCATGCCCAGCCTGCCTTTTATACAGTACACAACAACCTGCCCAGGGTGGCACCTCTCATTGTGGGCTGGGCCCTCCCACACTGCTCGACAATCAAGACAGTACTCCACAGATGTGACCACAGGCCAATTCAATGGAGCCAATTCCCCAATTGAGGCTCCCTCAACTCAGGTGTGTCAAGTTGACACTAAAGCTATCCAGCACAGAGGGAAACAATTTGCCTTTTTTTTTTTTTCTGGGACTATGTTACTTTATTTAGCATAATGGATTCGAGTTCCATTCATTAACCTGCAAAGTTCATGATGTCATCTTTCTTTACCGCTGCATAGAATTCCATTGTGTAGATGTACCACGTTTTTGTTATCCAGTCATCAGTTGAGGGGCATTTGGATTGGTTCTAGCTCTTTGCTATTGTGAAGAGAGCTGCAATAAACATAGCTGTGCATATATCTTTGCACTAAGATGCATCTTGTGGGTATATACCCAGGAGTGGTATGGCTGAGTCAGGTGGTAGTCTCATTTTCAGTCTTTTAAGTGTTCTCCACACTGCTTTCCACAGTGATTGTATGAGTTTACGTTCCTACCAGCAGTGAATGAGTGTTCCCATTTCCCCACAACCTGTCCAGCATTTGGTATCTTTTGTTTTCTTGATCTTGGCCAGTCTTATTGTAGTGAGATGATATCTTAGTATGGTTTTCATTTGCATTTCCTTAATTATTAATGATGTTGAACACTTTTTAAGATGTTTCTCAGCCATCTTTATTTCCTTACTAGTGAATTCTCTGTTCAGCTTTTTATTCCATCTTTTGAATAGGTCATTTGCTTTCTTACTTCTTTTTTTTTAAGTAGTCTTTATATTTTGGATGTTAATGCTCTGTCAGATGTGTCAGTGGTGAAGATTTCCTCCCACTCTGTGGGTTTTCTCTTCACTTCCTTGATTGTTTCTTTTTTATTTTATTTATTTATTTTTATTTTTTGGTCTTTTTGAGACAGGGTCCCCTTGTAGCCCTAGCTGTCCTGGAATTCGTTCTGTAGACCAGGCTGGCCTTGAACTCACAAAGATCTGCCTGCCTCAGCCTCCCAAGTGCTAGAATTAAAGGCGTGTGCCACCACGTATCTGTATGAATGTACTGTCTACATGTAGGTTTGTGCACCCATGCCCTGCAATTCCACGGAGGTCAGAAGAGGGTGTCGGATTCTCCTGGAACTGGAGTTCTCCTGGAATTGGAGTTACAGACAGTTCTCAGCCACCATGTGGGTGCTGGGGATCAAATCCGGGTCCTCTGCAAGAGCAAATGGCACTCTTAACCGCTAGGCCATCTCTCCAGCCCCCTTGATTGTTTCTTTAGCTGTACAAAAGCTTTTGAGTTTGATGAGGTCCCATTTGTCAGCTTTTTATTTCCTGCTGTTTGATTTAGAAAGTCTTTTCCTATGCCTATGTCTTGTACATTGCTCCCAACTTTTTCTTCTATCCCGTTCAGGGTTTCGGGTATCAGGTTGAGATCTTTGATCCACTTGGAGTTGATTTTTGTGCAGGATGAGATGTAGGGGTTAAATTTTGTTCTTCTGCAGATGGTGATCCAGTTTTGCCAACACCATTTGCTGAAGATGATCTTTCCTCCATTGAACTTTTTTGGCCCCTTTGTCAAATATGAGGTGGCTGAAGTTATATGAGCTCAAGATTGGATCTTCAGTTTTGTTCCATTGGTCAATGGGTCTGTTTTTGTGCCAATACCAAGCTGTCTTTATGACTATAGCCCTGTAATATAGCTTGAAGTCTGGTAAAGTAATCCCCCCTGTATTGCACTTTTCGCTGAGGGTTGCTTTAGCTATTCGGGGTTTTTATTTGTTTTTGTTTTTCCATATGAATTTAAGGATTTTTTTCCAAGTTTGTAAAAAACCTTATGGGGATTTTGATTGAATCTGTATATTAATTTGGATAGAATGTACATTTTTACTATATTAATTTTTCCAATCCATGAGCCTGGGAGGTCTTTCTATCTTTTGATGTCATCTTCAATCTCCTTCTTCAGGGTTTTAAAATTTTTTGTTGTAGAGGTCTTTGGTGTCTTTGGTTGGGTTTATTCCCAGATAATTTTTAGGCTATTGTGATTGTGAAGGTCTCTTTATATTCCTTCTCCAGTTGCTTATTGTTAGTATAAAGAAAGGATACTGATTTTTCTGGGTTTATTTTGTGTCCTGCCACTTCACTGAAACTTTTAATCATTGCTAGTAGTTTTCTTGTGGAAATTTTAGCATCCCTTAGGTAAACTATCATATTCATCTGCAAAAAGGGACAGTTTTACTTCCTCTTTTCTTATTAGTACTCCTTTAATTTCACTTTCTTGCCTTATTGCGCTAGCAATCATTTCAAGCACTATATTGAAGAGGAGTGGCAATAGTAGGCAACCTTGTCATGTTCCTGCCTTTAAGGAAAATGCTTCTAACTTTTCTCCTTTTAGGATGATGTTGGCTGTGGGTGTCTTGTATATGGCTTTGATTACATTGAGGAATGATCTCACCAGTCCAATTCCCTCTAGGATTTTAAGCATGAAGGGATGCTGGATTTTGTCAAAGCCTTTTTCTGAATTGAGATAATCTTGTGGTTTTTGTCTTTCAGTCCATTTATGTTTTTATGATATTTATTGATTTACATATGTTGAACCACCCCTGCATCTCTGGTATGAATCCAACTTGTCATGATGGATGATCTTTTTGATGTAGGTCTGTTTGAGATTTGCAAGTATTTTGTTGAGAATTTTTGCATCTCTGTTCATTAGTGATATGGGTCTATAGTTTTCTTTTTTGGTTGTGTTTTTGCCTGATTTGGGGATTAGAGTGATACTGGCTTCATAGAAGGAATTTGGATTATTTCCCTCTGTTTGTATCCTTCTGAAAAATTTGAGAAGTAATGATTGTAAGACCTTTAAATGTTTTATAGAATTCTGCTGTGAAACCATCTGGGCCTGGGCTTTTATTTAGTTGGAAGGCTTTTTATTACATCTTCAATTTCCTCAAGTATTATGGGTTTGTTTAAGCTGTCAATCTCTTCTTGGTTAAGCTTTGGTGAATCCCAGGATTTCAGACATTCATCCATTTCTCTGAGGTTTACAAATTTAGTAGAGTATAGATTTTTGAAGTATTCTCATATGATTGTATGTATCTTTTCTTTATCTGTGATCATGTTTCCTCTTTCATCACAAATGCTATTGATTTGGAGTTGCTTTCTTTCTTCTGGTTAACTGGGTTAGAGGTCTATTTTGTTTATTTTTTCAAAGAAACAGCTTTTAGATTCATTTTTTTTGTATTTACTTTGTTTTTATTTCA
This sequence comes from Rhizomys pruinosus, assembly GCA_009823505.1. Lineage (NCBI taxonomy): Eukaryota > Metazoa > Chordata > Mammalia > Rodentia > Spalacidae > Rhizomys > Rhizomys pruinosus. Next base: position 536,879 of record VZQC01007521.1, read on the forward strand.
TTTATTTCTGTGCTCTGATTTTTGTTATTTCTTCCTGTCTATTGGGTTTAGGTTTCATTTGTTGTTGTCTTTCATGTGTTTATATCTGCAAAGTTACATCATTTATTTCTTCTCTTTCTGTTTTTTTTTAATGTGGGCACTTGGGACTATAAATTTCCCTTGTAGGACTGATTTTAACATATTCCACACGTTTTGTTGTGTTGTATTGTCATTTTCGTTTAGTTCCAGGAATGCTTTTGTTTCATTCTTTATTTCTTCTCTGACCCACTCATTATTCAGGATTGTGTTGTTTAGTCTTCATGTATTCTAATAGTTAGTAGGGCTTACCCTGGTGTTAATATTCAGCTTTATTGCAAAGCTGTCTGATAGAATGTATGAAATATTTTCAATCCTTTTGTATTTGTTAACATTTATTTTGTGCCCCAGTATGTGATCGATTTTGAAGAATGTTCCATGGATCACTGAGTGGAAAGTATATTCTCTGGAGTTTGGGTGGAATATTCTGTAGATATCTGTGAGGTCTATTTTGTGTATTATATTGTTCACTTCCAATGTCTCTCTGTTTATTTTTTGTCCAGTTGACCTATCCAAGGGACTCAGTGGGGTATTTAAGTCCCCCACTATTAGTGTGCTGGGATTAATCTGTGTCTTGAGGTCCTGAAGGATTGTGTTTATAAAGTTTGGTGCATCGAAGTTTGGTGCATAAACATTTAAGATTGTGAAATCTTCTTGATTAATTGTTCTGTTGATAAGCATATAATGGCCCTTGTTGTATTTTCTGATTAATTTTACTCTGAGGTCTATTTTGTCTGATATTAGAATAGCAAATCCTTCGGTACCATTTGCCTGGAATATTTTTTCCATCCTTTCACTTTGAGTTGCTGTCTGTCCTTGAGGGTGAGATGGGTTTCTTGTAGGCAGCATATAGATGGACTCTGCTTCCTAATCCATTCTCCCAGTCTGTGTCTTTTGATTGGGGAGTTTAGACCATTAATATTTAAGGCTATTATTGAGAGATGTGTGTTGGTTCCCTTCAATTTATTTTTCATTTGCACTCTTGGTCTAAGTATTTACTCTGTTATGCTTTTGTTAATTTCTCTCTTGGGTTGCTTAAGGATAGTTGCTCCTTTCCTCTGTTCTTTGAATTGCTTCGAGTATTTTCTGATGTGTTTTTTTTTAATATGTGTTCTTTCTTTTTTTTTGAGATTTTCATAATAGGAATTTATTTTTTTAATATTTTTATTGATGCTTTGTGCATTTCATACATTATTTTCCAATTCAGTTCAGGCACATTTCCCTTTCCCTTCCCCCCCACCCCCACCCCATCCCAAATCATGCATTCTGCCATAACTGTCCTGCATCTTTCTCTCAGTTTTTTTTTCATTTTTTAGCTATAAGTGATAATCCATGAGTACAAGCATCCTTCGTGCAAAACCAATCTGCAGGCTGTTGTGCCCAAACCCCCACAGCCCCACCATCCAGTGGGGGGTGACAGGTTGTTTGTTCAATCAAGTTGATCAAATGAGTGTCCAGACTACATTGCTGTAGTTTCACCATTCACCCCAATCGCAGCCCTTACATTCTACCACGCCCCCTCTTCCGCAGGTTGTTCCCTAGGCTTAGAAAAGGGGCACAGGTGGATGAGAGGTAAAACAGTCCACTCTCTCTGGAGCTGTTGACTTGGACTCTGGTCAATTCTGGCTGTTTCCTTTCATGGGCTGACAGTTTGTCCAGGAATAACCTTTCGATCCTACTAATGAAGAACAAGCAATTAGATATATAGGTATTTAAGCAGCACTAATAGTTATGGTAGGTTACTTTAGCATAGACACATGTTTGGATATGTTAATCCATGAATTACAATTTTCCCCCCTGTTAAATATGACAGGGTCTTACTGTGGCTTATAACATCTCCTAACCTGTAGAGGATGTAAGCTTGTGGCATCAGCCATGGGTTATTTCTCCAAGGGGAGAGCCAATAGCCAATTAGATTTGGGATATACAGGCACATGGCTGCCTCTGCTGCACAGTATTTCCAGGCAGGTGAGGTGTAGCTGGTGCTGACGGTGGAGTCTTGCTTGACTCAGGGAGACCCATATTTGCTTTATTGGTTTAGTGGCCTTTGGTAACACTCTCTGGCATTCCAGAGGCCATCTGTACACTTGCATGTGTGGTCTCAATACATCCCTCCCATGTTAACGTCAGGTCTTCGGCAGCAGGGTCTTATTGCCTCTCCTCCTGTAGGTATCCCAACTTAGAGGCAAGGAGCCCTTACCTTTTGTGGGGCCTTGGATCCCCTGGCCAACATCCACCTGGTAGAACAATCCATTGCTGATGTCAGAGCTCCTGTATTAATATATTTTGCCTGAGTGCATAGCCCTAGGACTTTAGTATTATATTTGGTTCTGAACAGAGAGTAATCCCTTCCACAGTTCCCATGTCTAGTAGTCAATTAAAGAAAGCAGTTTTACCGGTTTTATAAGAGATTACCTCTACAATAGTTGTCTCCAATTTACAGTTGGGGAGCGACCTCATCATTGTCATATTTCTCCTTGTTCTATGGGTGGGAAGGCAAGGAAGTCTCTCATATCAGAACCTTTGTGGCACCTAGAAGGTAAGTTTCATTAGGACTCATTATAACTAGTTGTTACATGTAGGATCCACAGAGGGGTTCGATGTTTATGGCAATCTGAGGCTTTTCTTCCTTTGAATGTTCAGACGGGTCAGCCTTTCCGTTGCCACTTTTTGGTACATCCTACTCAATGCAAACCTGTATCTTTTCTTTCTCAGCCGTTAAGTTGGTGACGTTTTGTCCTGTTGGAACAAACAAATCTTTTCCCATAGTTAGTTTTAAGATTTGAATTGCAAGGGTTTGATGAAAAGGTTTCATGTCTTTCTGTATCCCCCCCCCTTTTTTTTAGCGTATGAGTCTCCAGAAGACAGTTGTATTATACATGACTATAGGGTGGAGTCAAGGCACAGATTTCATCAAATTCACCCATGTTGTTTTGGGTGACTATATATGATTAACTTGGGAAGCAAACTTAATTTTTACGTTAAATCATCTTAAAGAGAATGCTACAAGGTGATACTGTACAACAGAGAAATTATAGAGAACATTTGTATGTGTCAATCCCAAAGTTCTTGCTCTACAGATTTTATGTAAAGCAAATGTGGGCAACAGCGAATTATATCTCCATTTAATTCAGATGCATTACCATTTTTATCAGATTCTGTAAACCAATGTTGTTTAATATACACATGTTTACTTTTACTTTTACTAAGTCCTAAAACACCATGTGTCCTGTAGACAGTGTCTAGGCGAAACTGGGTACTTGCTGAGCTCACGTCAATTAAATATGCCTTAATCGAATATACACCCGTGTCCCTCTCCCACCCATCCCCCCTTTCCAATTCACCATTTCAGTCCATTTTCTGATGCAGTCTTTCTGTTGTTCTTTTACTATGCCTCCCTCTCCATGAGAAATATTTATATCTGGGTTGTTGGTACTAGCATCCACATATGAGGGACACCATTTGTCGTTTGTTTTTCTGGGACTGTGTTACTTCACTTAACATAATGTCTTCCAGCTCCATCCATTTACCTGCAAATTTCATGATGTTGTCCCTCTTTACTGCTGCATAGTATTCCATTGTATACATGTACCACATTTTCTCTATCCACTCGTCAGTTGAAGGGCACCTGGGCTGGTTCCAGCTTTTTGCTATTGTGAACAGAGCTGCAATAAACATAGCTGTGCATGTATCTTTGCAGTAAGTTGTGTCTTGTGGGTATATACCCAGGAGTGGTATGACTGGGTCAAATGGAAGGCTCATTTTGAGTCTTCTAAGGGTTCTCCACACTGCTTTCCATAGTGGCTGTACAAGTTTACATTCCCACCAGCAATGGATGAGTGTTCCCCTTTCCCCACAACCTCTCCAGCACTTGGTATCATTCATGTTCCTGATCCTAGCCAGTCTTATTGGAGTAAGGTGATATCTCAGAGTGGTTTTAATTTGCATTTCCTTAATTATCAGAGATGTTGAACACTTCTTAAGATGTTTCTCGGCCATCTCTAACTCCTCCTCTGTGAAGTCTCTATTCAGATCTTTGCTCCATCTTTTGAATGATTCATTTGTTTTCTTTCTTCTTTGTTTTTTGAGTAGCTTGTATACTCTGGAAATTAATGCTTTGTCAGATGTATCTGCTGTGAAGGTTTCCTCCCACTCTGTGGGTCTTCTCCTCACTTCCTTTATTGCTTCCTTTGATGTACAGAAGCTTTTGAGTTTAATGAGGTCCCATTTGTCAATTGTCGATCTTATTTCTTGTGCAGCTGCTGTCTGATTTAGGAAGTCTTTTCCTACACCTATGTCTTGTAGTCTGCTGCCAAGCTTCTCTTCTATCACCTCCAGAGTTTGGGGTTTCACGTTGAGGTCTTTGGTCCATCTGGAGTTGACCTTTGTACAAGGTGAGAGGTAGGGGTTTAATTTCATTCTTCTACAAGTGGTGATCCAGTTTTGCCAGCACCACTTGCTGAAGATGCTGTCTTTCTTCCATTGTGTCTTCTTGGCCCCCTTGTCAAATATGAGGTGGCTGAAATTGTATGAGCTCAGGTTTGGATCTTCAGTTTTATTCCATTGGTCAACTGGTCTGTTTTTGTGCCAGTACCAGGCTGTCTTTATGACTATAGCCCTGTAGTATAGTTTGATGTCTGGTATAGCGATCCCCCCTGTATTGCTCTTTTCACTCAGGGTTGCTTTGGCTATTCGGGGTCTTTTGTTTTTCCAAATGAAATTGAGGATTTTTTTTTCCAAGCCTGTGAAGAAACTCTTGGGGATTTTGATTGGGATCGCATTAAATCTGTACACTAGTTTGGGTAGGATGGACATTTTTACTATATTTATTTTCCCAATCCATGAGCATGGGAGGTTTGTCCATCTTCTGATGTCTTCCTCAATTTCCTTTTTCAGGGGTTTAAAATTTTTGTTGTAGAGATCCTTGGTGTCTTTGGTTAGGTTTGTTCCTAGGTATTTTATTGTTTTTGAGGCTATTGTGAGTGGGAAGGTCTCCTTGTAGTCCTTCTTCAATTGCTTGTTGTTGGTGTACAGAAAGGCTACTGATTTTTCTAGGTTTATTTTGTATCCTGCCACTTTACCAAAGCTCTTAATCGTTTCTAGGAGTTTTCTGGTGGAGTTCTTAGCATCCCTTAGGTAGACAATCATATCATCAGCAAAAAGGGATAGCTTGACTTCCTCTTTTCCAATTAGAACTCCTTTAATTTCCTTTTCTTGCCTTATTGCCCTAGCTAGGGTTTCTAGCACTATATTGAAGAGGAGTGGTGACAGGGGGCAGCCTTGCCGAGTTCCTACCTTTAAGGGGAATGCTTCTGTCATTTCCCCATTTAGGATGATATTGGCTGTGGGTTTTCTGTATATGGCTTTGATTACATTGAGGAATGATCCCTCCAGACCAATTCCCTCCAGGACTTTAAACATGAAAGGGTGCTGGATTTTGTCAAAGGCTTTCTCCGCATCAATTGAGATGATGGTGTGGTTTTTGTCCTTCAGTCCATTGATATGTTTGATGATGTTTATTGATTTTCGTATGTTGAACCATCCCTGCATGTCTGGTATGAATCCAACTTGGTCATGGTGGATGATTTTCTTGATGTGAGTCTGTATGCGATTTGCCAGAATCCTGTTTAGAATTTTGGCATCTGTGTTCATTAGGGAGATGGGTCTATAGTTCTCCTTTTTGGTTGTATCTTTCCCTGGTTTTGGTAGTAGCGTAATGCTGGCTTCATAGAAGGAATTTGGGAGAAGTCCCTCCATTTGTATCCTTCTAAACAATTTAAGTAGTAATGGTTGTAAGTCTTTACGAAATATTTTATAGAATTCTGCCGTGAATCCATCCGGGCCTGGGCATTTTTTGGTTGGGAGGCTACTTATTACATCTTCGATTTCTTCCTGTACTATTGGTCTGTTTAGGCTGTCGATCTCTTCTTGGTTGAGCTTTGGTGATTCCCAGGATTTCAGATATTCATCCATTTCTTCTAGGTTTTCAAACTTAGTAGAATATAAGTTTTTGAAGTAGTCCCGTATGATTGTCTGGATCTTTTCATTGTCTGTTGTGATATTTCCCCTTTCATCACAGATTCTATTGATTTGGAGTTGTTCCCTCTTTCTTTTGGTTAACTGGGCTAGAGGTCTGTCTATCTTGTTTATTCTCTCAAAGAACCAACTTTTGGATTCATTGATTTTTTGTATGGTTTTCTTTGTTTCTATTTCATTGATCTCTGCTCTGATTTTTGTTATTTCTTCTTGTCTGCTCCGTTTAGGGTTCATTTGTTGTTGTCTCTCAAGTATTTTTAGCTGCAGTGTTAGATCGTTCACTTGTGCTCTTTCTGTTTTTTTAATGTGGGCACTTAGAGCTATAAACTTCCCTCTTAGGATTGCTTTAAGAGTGTCCCATAGATTTTGCTGTGTTGTTTTATCATTGTCATTCAGTTCCAGGAATGTTTTTATTTCTTTTTTTATTTCTTCCTTGACCCACTCATTATTCAGGAGAGTGTTGTTTAGTCTCCATGTGTTCCTGTAGGTTGTAGGGTTTATTCTGGTGTTGATATTGAGTTTTATTGCACTGTGGTCTGATAGAATGCATGAGATTATTTCAACCTTTTTATATTTGTTGAGTTTTTCCCTGTGTCCCAGTATATGGTCTATTTTGGAGAATGTTCCATGAGGTGCTGAGTAGAAAGTGTATTCTCTGGTGTTTGGGTGAAATATTCGGTAGATGTCTGTGAGGTCCATTTGGTGTATTGTGTCATTTAGTTCAGATGTCTCTCTGTTTATCCTTTGTCCTGTTGATCTGTCTAGAGGACTTAATGGGGTATTGAAGTCCCCTAGTATTAGTGTGCTGGGGTTAATCTGTGCCTTGAGATCCTGAAGAATTGTCTTTATAAAGTTTGGTGCACTGATGTTTGGTGCATATATATTTATGATTGTGAAATCTTCATCGTCAATTGTTCCTTTAATAAGGATGTAATGGCCCTCTTTGTCTCTTTTGATTTCTTTTGCTTTGAAGTCTATTTTGTCTGATATTAGAATAGCCACACCCGCTTTCTTTTTGGTACCATTTGCTTGGAATACTTTCTTCCATCCCTTCACCTTAAGTTGGTGCCTATCCTTGAAATTGAGATGGGTTTCTTGTAGACAGCATATAGATGGGTTTTGTTTCCTAATCCATTCTCCCAGTCTATGCCTTTTGATTGGGGAGTTTAGCCCATTAATATTTAAGGTTACAATTGAAAGATGGATGTTGCTTCCTTTCACTTTATTATCCATTTGGACTTCTAGCCTTTGATTTTGCTCCTATGGTTATGTTTTTATTAGTTTCTTTTCCTAGGTGTTTGAGGATTGTTGCTCCTCTCTTCTGCCCTTTGAATTGCTTCAAGTATTTTATGAAGAGTTGGTTTTCCAGACATGTATTCCATCATCTTGTTTATGTCATGGAAGATTTTTCTCTCTCCTTCAAGTATAGTCGACATTTTTGCTGGGTAAAGTATTCTGGGTTGGCATCCATAGTCCCTTAACACTGGGAATGCTTTGCTCCATGTTCTTCTTGCTTTCATGGTTTGAGGCGAGAAGTCAGTTGTAATTCTGATGGGTTTCCCTTTGTATGTGACTTGTTTTTCTTTTGTAGCCCTCAGAATTTTGTCTTTGTTTTGGGCATCTAGCATTTTAACTATGATATGGCGTGGGGTGTTTCTTTTCTGATCTTGTCTATTTGGGGTCCTATGTGCTTCTTGTATTTGTATGGGTTTGTCTATTTTTAGTTTGGGGAAATTTTCATCTATTATTCTGTTGAAGATCTGATCAATACTATTCTCTTGAGATTCTTCTCCTTCCTCTATTCCTATGATGTGGAGGTTTGGTCTTTTCATAGTGTCCCATATTTCCTGGTTGTTCCACTTTTGTGTATTTTTAAATTTTTCATAATCTTTATTTGAGCTTTTTAATTGCTCTGTGTTATCTTCCAGGTCTGATATTCTTTGTTCTGCTTCCTCCATTCTACTTCTGAGGCTTTTTCCTTTTCTTTCTTCTTGATTGACTGAGTGTTCTAATTCCTTTTTTGTTTCATCCTGTGTTTTCTTTAATACTTCCATTTCCTTTTTGAGCTTCTCAATCTCTTCTTTGTGCTTCTCAATCTCTTCTTGTTGCTCCTTACTTCTTTGGTTGGCTTCCTTTTTCAGTGTTTCTACTTCCATTCGGAGTTTGGTTTTTTCTCCCTCTAGTTCTTTCTGGAGTTTGTCATTCTGTTCCTTTAGTTCTTTCCAAAGTTTGTCATTGTATCCCTCTAGGTCCTTTTTGAGTTTTTCATTCTCTCTCTTTAGTTCTCTGACTTCTTTAATTTCTTAATTTCTCTGTGTATGTCTGCAATTATTCATTTAAGCTCTGTTCCTTGGGTCTCCTCCAATGGGATCCCATTGTATCTATCTCCTCCAGGTTTGGTAGGGCCTGGTGTGGGAATATCCTGTGCCTTTCCCATGTTGTCCCTTCGTCGTGTCCCTGGCATGTTAGTTTCCCTTTTGTGGTTCAAGTCACAAACAACTTTTCACTATATTAGCAGATGGTTTTGCTTGCCTCCTTCCAATGATTTTTTCCCCTTTCCTCCTCCTTTTTTTTATTTTTTTATTTTTATGGTGTATTGACTTGCCTAGGTTTCAGGTTTTCAATTTTGTGTATAAATTGGATGTTGGAAGCCTAAGTCAGTCTTCTCTTTCTGTTCTGAAGGTTCTCCAAAAGGAAGACCACTTGTGTTCTCAGCAATTCCCTTGGGGGGGTGTTGCATGCCTGACCTAGCCCGTGCCCCAGTACCTCTGGGACGGGGACCCTGGAGAGAGGGTTCAGAGCGAGACCCTCTCCCAGCTGCCCCTGTGCCAGACCACCCCACCCGGAGCTGTGTACCTGCCCTGGCGCAAGTTATGGCGTCTTGCCTGCTTAATATGTGTTCTTTCATTTTGTTTATGTCATGAAAGTTTTTTCTTTCTTCTTTAACTATAATTGACATTTTTGCTGGGTATAGTAATCTGGGTTGGCATCTAAAATCATTTAGCACTGGGAATACTTTGGTTCATGTTCTTCTTGCTTTCATTGTTTGCATTGAATAGTCAGCTGTGATTCTGATGGGTTTCCATTTATATGTAACTTGCTGTTTTGCTCTTGTGGCTTTCAGTATTTTTTCATTGTTTTGAGTGTCTAGTATTTTAACTATGATATGCTGTGGGGAATTTCTTTTCTGGTCTTGTTTATTTGGTGCTTTATGTGCTTCTTGTATTTGTATGGGTTTGTCTTTTTACAGTTTGGAAAATCTTTCTTCTATTATTCTGTTGAAGATCTGATCAATACTGTTCTCTTGAGATTCTTCTCCTTCCTCTATCCCTATGATGCAGAGGTTTGGTCTTTTCACAGTGTCCCACATTTCCTGATTGTTCCACTCTTGGGTTCTTTTAAATTTTTCATAATCTTTACTTGAGCATTCTGGTTTCCCCATGTTATCCTGCAGGTCTGAAATTCTTTTTTCTGCTTCATCCATTCTGCTTCTGAGGCTTTTTCCAATCACTTCCTGCTGATTGGATGAATGTTCAATTTCTTTTTACATTTCCACTTCCTTTAGGAGCTTTTCATTCTGTTCTTGTAGTTCCTTGCTTCGCTGGTCAGTTTCTTTTTTCTTTTCAGCCTGAGATCAATTTAGTGTTTCCACTTCCTTCTGGAGTTTGTCATTATCTCCCTCTAGTTCTTTTCAATGTTTGTATTTCTCTTCCTCTAGTTCTTTTTGGAGTTTGTCATTCTCTCTCTCTAGTTCTTCCAAGAGTTTCCTTCTAGTTCCTTCATGAGGTTTTCATTTTCTCATTTAGTTCTCTGATTTGTTCTTTATATTCTTTGATTTCTTTGAATATGTCTACAATTGTTATTTTTTATTTTTTTTTTAATTTTTTAAATTTTATTTATTTATTTTTTATGTGTATGAATGTGCTGTCTGCATGTAGATTGGTGCACCCATGTCGTGCAATGCCTCAGAGGTCAGAAGAGGATGTCTGATTCCCCTGGAACTGGAGTTAAAGAAGGTTCTCAGCTGCCATGTGGATGCTGGGAATCGAACCCAGGTACTCTGCAAGAGCAGTCGGCACTCTTAACCACTAGGCAATCTCTCCAGCCCCTACAATTGTTCTTCTAAGATCAATGTCTTGGTTTCCTTCCAGGGAGAGCTCATTGTTGAGATCTTCTACAGAACTGGTTGAATTTGGTGGGGATTTATTATGAGCTTTTCCCATATTGTTGTTTCTCTGTTGTGTCATTGGCATGTGGATTTGTTTTTTTGTTTGTTAGTTTGTTTGTGTGGATTCTGGGGCTAATCTCAAATATTAATATAGAGGTTGGGCACTGTGCTGGATAGCTTTAGTGTCAACTTGACACACCTGGGTTGAGGGAGCCTCAGTTGGGGAATTGGCTCCATTGGACTGGCTTGTAGCCATGTCTGTGGAGTATTGTCTTGATTGTGGAGCTGTGCAAACAAAGACATGGCTTAAGGTGCAGGCTCTAACCGAGGTCACTTCAGGTGAAGAAATGAGAAGCAGAATACTTGGCAAGCCAAGCATAGAAGGAGGCATACATCCTGCACTGTTCTCAAAATATTTACCTGTAAGATGTTCTCTGAGATAAGGAAGTGGCCCTTAGACATGTTCTGTGCCCAAGAAGGGGTGATTAATGACAGATATTGTTTTTAAAAAAAAGTTCCTTAGAAATGTCAGAGTCTCATGACTTTGTGTATTGCTTGATTCCTTAGAGACTGTAATCTTTGTCCTAGTTGTGTATAAAAGCAAATTATTAGCAAAGCACGGCATGCAGTTGCACAGAATCTTGCCTATTCTGCTCTGTATCCCCTGTGTCCTGGTTATTTCATGACCATTACCCAGGGACTGCAACACACTAGACATCGACATGGAGCCATGTGGGAGGGCCCAGCCCACTATGGGTGGTGCCACCTCTGGACAGGTTGTTGTGTATCATATAAGAGGCCAGACTGGGCATGGGCCAGGGGAGCAAGCCAGTAAACAGCATTCCTCCATGGCCTGTGCTTCCGCTCCTGCCTCTATGTTCCTGCCCTGAGTTCCTGCCTTGGGCTCCCTGAGTGATGAACTGTGACCCAGGAGATGTGAGCTGAATAAGCCCTTTCCTTCCCCAAGTTGGTGTCTGTCAGAGTGTTTTGTCACAACAATTGAAGAGAAGCTAGAACAGTCACTCACTCTGCTTCCTGTTGGTTTCTTCCATAGCATTGGCTGTGAAGCCTAGAAACACTGTACCCCATCTGGCCACCAAATCTGTACACAGCTGTCCCTCTAGCCATGCACACAGTTCTTCTCTATGGTTCTAGAGGTGAGAGGCCAAGCCCCTGGCTGGGCAGTAAGGCTGTGTGCCAGATCCCACCTGGCCGCTGAATCTGCACGCAACTATCTGTACTTCTACCCATGCACACCTATTTTTCTTCTTAAGCCATGTCCCCCATTTTTTCACTCTATGCAATGGCTAGAGTGAGTAAGGAACAGAGCCAAATGAGGTCGGTGTCTGAGCCATGAAGTATAAATATTGCAAGATGTCATTTGTATTCAGAAATTAGGGGAGGTTCAAGTCATTCAGATTCCTAATCTACAGTACTCAATCCCTGACTTTCTGGGATGCATTTTCCTATGCAGACCAGTCTTTTATTGGTCTCTTCAGTTAAGACTATGTGTTTCTCCTCCATATATTTTGTGTGTTAGTATATTTTTGAGCTGTTTTTGTGAGGAGCTGTAAGCCTGCTCATAAAGGGTTAACTCTGAAATAGCTTCAGAGCTATTCTCTAAAAGTGCAGGCGTGCAGAGAAGCCTCCTGCCTGCACACCTGATGTTCCGGAGGAAGCTTATCGCAAGCAAACAGTTTCTGCCAGTGCAAGCAGCCCGCGGAGGAAGCTTATCACAAGCAAACAGTTTCTGCCGGTGCAAGCAGCCCACTTGATAAACTTTTAACTTTTTACAAGAGTTACCCTCTACCCCCTCCCCTCTTCCTGCTTCTTTCTGCCTTTTGCTAAATATATACTGCTGTCTTTGTTCAATAAATGAGACCTCACCGGGCGTGGTGGCGCACGCATTTAATCCTAGCACTTGGGAGGCAGAGGCAGGTGGATCTTTGTGAGTTCAAGGCCAGACTGGTCTACAGAGCGAGTTCCAGGACAGCTGGGGCTACAGGGAGACCCTGTCTCGAAAAGACCAAAAAAAAAAATAAATAAATAAATAAATAAATAAATAAATAAATAAATAAGACCTCAACAAAGAGCTTGCCTGGTCTCGTTTCTCTCTCTCTCTCGCTTATCTTCCAGGTTTTGGGGTCTCCCTCGGGTACCTGTCGTTACATGTCCCTGCAGGCAGGGTC
>VZQC01007521.1:558948-572658 GCA_009823505.1 Rhizomys pruinosus
TTTTGGTTAACTAGGCTAGAGGTCTGTGTATTTTGTTTATCTTTTCAAAGAACCAGCTTTTGGATTCATTGATTATATGTATTGTTTTCTTTGTTTCTATTTAATTGATTTCTGCTCTGATTTTTGTGATTTCTTTCTCTCTTTTGGGTTTTGGGTTCATTTGTTTTTGTCTCTCAAATGTTTTTAGCTGCAGTATTAGATCATATATTTGTTCCCTTTCTGGTTTTTTGATGTGGGAACTTAGGGCTATAAATTTTCCTCTCAAGTCTACTTTTAAAGTATCCCACCAGTTTTGTTGTGTTGTATTGTCTTTTTCATTCAGTTCCATCAATACTTCTATTTCACTCCTTATTTCTTCCATGACCCATTCAGGATAGTGTTGTTTAGTCTCCATGTGTTCTTGTAGCTAGTTGGGCTTATTCTGGTGTTCATATTGAGCTTTGTTGCACTGTGGTCTGGTTGAATGCATGGGATAATATCAATACTTTTGTATTTGTTGAGATTTCTTTTGTGTCCCAGTATGTGGTCTATTTTGGATAATGTTCCATGAGGTGTTGAGTAGAAACTATATTCTCTGGTGTTTGGGTGTACTATTCTGTAGATGTCTGTGAGGTCCATTTGGTGCATTGTATTGTTCAGTTCTGATGTCTCTCTGTTTATTTTTGTTCAGGTGATCTATCCAAGGAGCTCAGTGCAATGATGAAGTCTCCCACTATTAGTGTGTTAGGATTAATCTGTATCTTGAGGTCCTGCAGAGTAGTGTTTATAAAGTTAGGTTCGCAAGAGTTTAGTGCATAGACATTTAGGATTGTGAAGTCTTCATAGTTAATTGTTCCTTCACCAAGGATGTAATGGTCCTCTTTGTCTCTTCTGATTAGTTTTACTTTGAGATCTATTTTGTCTGATATTAGAATAGCCACTCTGCCTTGTTTCTTGGTACCATTCGCTTGGAATAAATTTCCCATCTTTTCACTCTATGGTGGTGTCTGTCTTTGAGGGTGAGATGGGTTTCTTGTAGACAGCATATAAAAGGATTCTATTTCCTAATCCATTCTCCAAGTCTATGTCTTTTGATTGGGGAGTTTAGACCATTAGTATTTAAGGTTATTGTTGATTGATGTGTGTTGCTTCCTTTCAACTTATTTTTTGTTTGCATTCTTGGTCTAGGTTTGTATTTTCTCTTTTATAATTTTGTTGATTTCTCTCTTTAATTGCTTAGGGATAGTTGCTCCTTTCCTCTGTTCTTTGGATTGCTTCAAGGATTTTCTGAACTGTTGGTTTCTTAGACACATGTTCTTTCATCTCGTTCATGTTGTGAAAGATTTTTCTTTCTCCTTCAACTAAAACTGACATTTTTTTAATTAATTTTATTTATTTATGCATATGTATTAATGTACTGTCTCCATGCAAGTTTATGCACCGGTGTCGTGCAATGCTGCGGAGGTCAGAAGAGGGTCTCAGATTCCCCTGGAACTGGAGTTCTCCTGGAATTGGAGCTTCAGACCTTTTGCTGGCTATAGTAGTCTGGGTTGTCATCTAAAATCATTTAACACAGAGAATACTTTGGTCCACGTTCTTCTAGTTTTCATTGTTTGAGCTGAAAAGTCAGCTGTAATTCTGATGGGTTTTCCCTTATATATAACTTGTTGTTTTTCTCTTGTGGCTTTGAGTATTTTGTCTTTGTTTTTAGCATCTAGTACTTTAACAATTATATGGCATGGGGAGTTTCCTTTCTGGTGCTGTCTATTTGGTGTTCTATGTGCTTCTTGTATTTGTATGGGATTGTCTTTTGTAGTTTGGGGAAATTTTCCTCTATTATCCTGTTGAAGATCTCCTCAATAGTGTTATCTTGGGATTCTTCTCCTTCCTCTGTCCCTATAATGCAGAGCTTTGGTCGTTTCATAGTCTCCCATATTTCCTATCCAGGAAATATGTTCCACTCTTGTGTTTTTTAAAAATTTTTCATAATCTTTACCTTAGCTTTCTAGTTGCTTCATATTATCCTACAGGTCTGATATTATTGTTTTCTGCTTCTTCCATTCTGCTTCTGCAGCTTTTTCCCATCCTTTCCTGGTGATTACATGAATGTTCAATATCTTTTTTCATTTCATCCTGTGATTTCTTTAGATTTTCCACTTCCCTCTGGAGCCTGTCATTCTCATCTTATAGCTCCTTGGTTCATTGGTCATTTTCTTTTTTTCATTTTGGCCTGGGATCTTTTCAGCATTTTCACTTCCTTCTGGAGTTTGTCATTTTCTCCCTTTAGTTCTTTACAATGTTTGTAATTATCTCCCTCTAGGTCCTTCTTGAGTTTTTCATTTTCTCCCCTTAGTTCTCTAATTTCTTTGAATATGTCTACAGTTGTTCTTCTAAGGTCGGTGTCTTGGCTTCTTTCCTCATTGTAGGGATCTTCTGCAAGTTTGGTAGTGTTCAGTGTGGATTTATTATGAGCTTTACCCATGTCGTTTTTTCTTTCTGTCTTTGGCATGTGGATTTGTCTGTTTATATGTTTCTTTGGATTCAGGCACATCATCATTGGCTGCACAGATTATAATCACCAATGCTGTGCCTCTTAGGTCCTCTGCACCAGAGCTCCACCAGGTTACCAGGTTGATGGGGGAGGAGGTAGGACTGTGTTGTTACTTTGGCCTGCATGCCTGTAGGCCCCCAAGGGTCAAGGCATTTCCACCTTGCCTTCCTGGCACCTCATTGAGTCCATGTGCCTGTCTGGAGCCAAAGCTGGGACCTCTGGGGATGAGTGTTGAGCCCCCCAAGAGTCAAGGCAGTTCCACCTTGCCTCACTGGCACCTCACTGACTCTGCGTGCATGTCTGGAGCCCAAGCTGGCCTGTGAAATGGTTTTTGTTGTGTGTGTTTTTTTAAAACTTGGGACAACCAAGTTGTAAAGATGTATGTTTTTACATGGCAGTTAGTTCTACCACAGGTGAGCTCTCAAGTCAAGAAGGATGATTTGATAGTTCATATTTTTAATTAAATTAATCCTTGATAAGAGTTACTTTTGTTTTTTAGAGGTTAGTCTTTGACCACTATAGTTTGATACCATCTCCATTTTGGTTGACTTGCCTTACCATCAGGCCTGTTACTCTCCACACCTAACTGTGTAAGTGCTGACAATGGAATAAATCACCTTTCTACACAAAAAGAGGATTATAATGGAAAAGCAAGTGTTGGAAAGACTGTGAAGAAACTGAAATGTAAAATGGCTCAACCACTTAGGAACAGTCTGGTAGCTCCTGAAGACACTCACCAGAGTTTCTGTATTGGCCATTTTGCTCAGCAATTCAACTCCTATATATATTTCCAAACGACATGACATTTTACATAAAAATGTTTATACAGATAGTATGCTAGCAGCATTATGCCCCATAGACCAAAGACACAAATAACACAAATGTCCTGGAACAGAATATTTGGGGGGTGCTATATTCACATATTAAATTATTTTTAGCAATAAGCAGAAATGAAGCAATGATATAATTCCAGAAAACCAGGAAACATTACCCTAAGTGAAATATTCTAGTTACAAAAAAACAATTAGTACATAAGTGAATTTAATACACCGCTTAGAGTAAAGAACTCTATCCAGGGACTGGAGAGATAGCCTAGCGGTTAAGAGCACCGACGCTCTCGCAGACGACCCGGGTTCGATCCCCAGCACCCACATGGCGGCTAAGAACCGTCTGTAACTCCAATTCCAGGAGAACTCCAGTTCCAGGGGAAACCGAGACCCTCTTCTGACCTCCGCGGCATTGCACGACATGGGTGCACAGACCTGCATGCAGACAGTACATTCATACACATACAAAGATAAATAATAAAAAATAAAAAAAAAAGAACTCTATCCAGACAGTTGTGAATTTGTTGCTATTTCAAGCTGGCAGACACAAAGGGACCTGAATAAGGTGTGGGCTTCAGGGACTGACTGATAATGTTCCAAGACTGATTATGAGGCTAGATGTACAAACATGTGCATATGCTAAAAACACTGAAGTATAGAGTTAAAATGGTGATCCAGATGGTTTATGAATTATACTTTGATAAAATTATTTAGAGAATTTTAAAATTTGAGAACTTCCTATATTAATACACTGCTTGCATTATTTCTACCTCTCTTTCCCCTTCCAACTCTTGTCATGTTCCCACCACCACCTTAGTGAAGACAATACAGCCTACCTGGAATCTCTGCACTTTGGATGTCCAGATAGGAGGATCAGAAGTTCAAAGCCAGCCTCTGCTGCACAGTGAGTGTGAGATCAACCTGGATTCATGATATCCTACCTCAGAAAAATAAAAAATCAAAAGAAAGGACTAGAAAGAGAAAAAGGAGAGAGAAAGGAAAATAAAGGTATAGAGAGACACAAGATAAGAAAATAAGAAGCCAGCATGGTGCTACATGTCTATAATAGCATCTTCAAATCTGAAGCCAACTGGACTAAATACTAAGAACCTGTCTCAAGAAGGAGATGGGGTGGGGGGGGAATTGCTTAACAGCTAAATAAAGAATTAAATTCCTGATTCACATTTAGGCAGATGTTTTCCAACTCCTTGTGAAATAAAGTATTAAAAATATAATAGTTCTTCCTTATCTGTGATTTCAGTCATCATCATAGTACAATATCAGATGGAAAATTTCAAAACTAAATATTTCATATGTTTGAGGCTGCATGTCATTCTGTGTAGGGTAATGAAATATGTCTCTGTCTATCACATTAGAGCATGAGTCATACCTTTTCCCAGAGTATACACACTACTCTCTCATTTGTCTTTAGCTGTCTATTTTGATTATCAAATTGACTCTCATTGTATTACAGTGATTGTGTCTAGAGTTCAGTAGTCTGGGATTTCAAATATCTACTGGCTAATCTATTGAAATAAATACTCTTGTATAAGGGGAGAGGAGCCACTTAATTAAAGGTGTTTAAAACAGGAAACAAGATTATAAGTATAAAGCAGGATTTTTCTTGAGTTATAACTCAAATACCAAAAGAGAGAAGCATTTATTTTTACATGAAAAGAATAGTTTTCTAACAATTTATTATTGTTGCTAACTTTTTTATAATATCAGTATTCTCTGGCCAAAAAAGTAGTTTGTAGACAAATGGCCTCAGAGTGTTAAGGAAAAAATAAGCTCTTATAAATGCAATAAATTTCTCAAATAAATTTCAGTAATGAGGTTAAAAAAAGCAGTGCTTATTAAAAATCCACAGTGGGACAGGAGTCCCACTGTGAGGAAGAAGAATTTGCACCAATCTGTTCCTCTCCTGACTGCCTTCCCCTGGGATGCATCCTCAAATCTTATTTTGTCGTGCTTCCTGTGGTACAAGCAGCTAAAAGTGGTCTTCTACTGAGAGCTGACTGAATCCTGGGATTTTAGAAAGATAAGATACCCTTGAATCATCTTCTTCTAGATTGTGTCACTTTGGAAAATACTGAGTAGGACAGAATGAAGAACAAAAACTATTCACATGTTTGTGAACATTGATCAAGAGCAATGTGCCAACTATTTAATTCATTAATGGTTCATTCATAAATAATTTAGTTCATGTAATTGTACTAATATTCATCTATAGCACACAATGAATAGCAAAATGAAAGAATGAACTGTGCACAGAAATATCAAGGAAGACCAAGTTGAGGCCTTGCCAGAATTAAATATACACTGTCAATTAATATCTCAAATTCAACATATGTGTCAAAGATATAGATGAGGTCAGATGTATGATTCTTTGTTAATATCAACTTCGGGAAACTTTTTCAACTTCAGTTTTCTTTTTCCTAATGTGGTTGTCCTTCAGTTTCTTCTAAGGGTAAATGTTTCTATTTACTTTCCGTGGATATCAAAATCTGCAAGGGGGCAGGAGAGATGGTTCAGTGGTTAAGAGCAATGACTGCTCTTGCAGAGGACCTGGGTTCGATTTCTAGCACCCACATGATGGCTAAGAACCATCTTTAACTCCAGTTTCAGGGGAATCCACCACCCTCTTCTGACCTCCGGGGCATTGCATGACACGGGTGCACCAACATAAAAAATTAAAAAATGAAAAATCTGCAAGAGCTCCCATCTCATATAAAATGGTGTAGTATTTACAAATAACCTATGCACTGCCTCTCTGTATGTGTTAAATCATCTCTCAGCTACTTAAAATATGTATTACCATGTAGATTTATGTAAATCATTGGTATACTATTTAGGGAATAATAAGAAAATTAAATCTGTACACATTCAGGACAGATCCATTATTTTCAAATATTTTCGGTCTGAGGCTGAACCTCTGCAGGGACCACATCCACAGATGTGGAATGTGTGAGGAAGGAGAGCCGACTATAACTTGCCATTCATGCTCAGCTCTGAGAAAACCATGGCAGGCACAGGAAGCCTCACTGCTCTCCTCCCAGGAACATTAACGCCATGCAAATCTTTGCTCCTAACCAATTCCCAGATCTCACAAGATTTATGTAAGCCATGAAGATGGAATCAATCTACGAACCCCCTTTGTATTTCTGGCCCATCCCTCAGTGCATAGCTGAGCCACTGCCTGGCTCACCCTCCTGTTTCCCAAGCACCATATCCAGTTCTGTTGCCCATGTCTGCTACTTCCTTGAGCAGATGCCTCGAAACCAGACTAACTCCTTCTATACATCTTTCCTCACCTATGGATTCCAGAATCTGCGACAAATGAAGAGATGTGTCCCATATCAAGCTGCTTGACCTCAGAACTAATGGGGGATCTAGAATTGACCCTGCTGAGCCCCACCTGTTAGTATGATCTTCATGACTAATGCCTGAGTTTACTACACCCACAAGCCAATCTCCTGCCCCTGATGAACTTAGATAGCTTAGGTTTAGTTTTGTACTCTAATATGTAGGATGCTTCATAAGTCTTATTTCTCCAATTTTCTCTGTTATGGTGCCCTATGTTGGTGACAACCCCGAGTAAGGGGAAATCACCTGGGCTTTGAGGCCATTTAGAATTATCTCAGTTTTTTCCAATATGGACTGAAGACTCATGTCTCTCCAAGAATCCTCCAAACCTTCAGTGCCAGATGGGGACTGCTGAGACATACAGCTTATGGACTGAACTACTACTAGAGTTTCAGCCTCTTCAGAGTTTAGACTGCCATTGTTGGACTACCCAACCCAGGCTGTATCATGTAGACCAGTACAGGAAGATCAAGACAGGACGCGATGCTTACTGGACCTCATTTGGTTACCATGGGAAGGGAAAACCCCAGTGTGGAGCACAAGGGCAGAACTGGTGGCTGTTTGGGCTTGCCAAGGAGGAGCCTTCAAACATGACATCTTTCAGCCTAATAAAGAAAATAATCATAAGCTGAAGATGCTAAAACCTACGATATATGTTGCATGCATATATGCATATTTAGGAGTGATGAAAATTGGAAGAAACAACAACAACAAAAAGACTGGGTCAAGGAACTGACTGAAACAGTGAACTTTGCTCAAAACAGTAAACTTCTGCATCAAAAATTTTAAAAGAGACTGAGAAAAAGATGAAAAACCATGTTTGGCAGAATGCATGAGCTCTGGTGGGGGGGGCAAGGAAGGGGGCACGGGTCTAGATTTGATTGGCAATTTTGTATGACTTGCACAAAGTTTCAATAAAAATTGGCTTTGAAAAAAATAAATAAGAAAAAAAAGAATATATAATAAATAAAAATAAATTAAAAAAAGAATTCTGTTTTAATTTTGAGCTTTTGTCCTGTGCTTAAACAATTCAGACCTTTGATCATTTTTAATCAGTAAAATTCTCATTGCATTTCTAAGTGTTAGAAATTAATTTGAGATCACAAAGAGCCACCACTCCAAAGTATCTCAGAAGGCAAACTTCACTTTGATCAGAAGGGCAAAAATCTCACTAGAATAAAGGAGCAAGAACACATTATTAAGATGGGCCTTTCACTTTTATCCCTGATATGAAAGGGAGCTTGGCTGGTCTAAACCTGAGTGGCTGTGAAGGAAGCACTTCAGTAAAAAATCTTTTGGCATTTAGGAGTCTGGAGCTTTGCCACATAGTTAGAGACTAAAAGTTACAGAAAGAGGAAGGGGGTTTGTGGATGAGAAAACAAGACAGCTTAGAAGGAAGGAAAACCTTCCCACAAAGTAACTATGAGACAAAAGGGAGAAGGAAATGAATGCTAAGATTTAGATGTCAAGAAACAAATAACATTGAGCCAAACATCTTATAACAAGAAAGACAAGTGTATTGTTTCAAAATGCTTTTGGTAGAAGGGACTTTATTTCTTACAATGGCAAGCACCATACTCAGGATATTGTCTGCTCTTAACATGTGGTGACCTCTTTCTTTCTCTCTTTGGTGTGGCTCACCTGTTAATTTCCAATTCTGATGAAGATCCTTTCTGTATCTACCTTTGCCTGCTTCAACAGGTTTACTGTCATAGCCTTAAAAGGAAAAGTGATAAATCCTGCTCTTCCTGAAGCACACAATAGCCCAAGGGGAAGGGTGAGCTACAAGTCATTAGCTTGTGAATTTAACTGATTTCCATGAGAGATCACTGGGGATTTTGAAATATTTCATTATGAAATAACTCCAGACTTGAGTTAAAGTTACAAAAATAAAATGGTAGAGAATGTTCCTGTGGTTGCCTTATGTTTTACTACCAAAGGGATTTTATGAGTTTAATTAAGGTCTTTGTCAGTTAACTTGAGGTTAATCAAAAGGATTATCCTGTGTGCAAGTGAACGAATATAAAGAGGCAGAAAAAAGAAGTGGGATCAGTTACAAGGGAGGGGGACTCCCCTGCTGGCCTTGAAGGAGCTAACTACCACCTCCATGGCAGGGACTGGCAGGGTATGTAAGACCTGATAGCACCATGGTGACAGCCAGCATAATGTGGGGACCTGGATTCCATAAGCAGGGACCTATTCTGGTTACCAGAATAGATAGATAGATGATTGAAAGACAATAGATAGATAGAGATAAGTGGATAGATGATAGAGATAGATAGATAGATGATTGATAGATGATCAATCAATAGCCAGTAGATAGATAGATGATCGGTAGACAGTAGATAGATAGATAGATAGATAGATAGATAGATAGATAGATAGATAGATAGATAGATAGTTAGTTAGATAGATAGATAGTATGTAGATAGATAGATGACAGGTATGATAGATATTTAGCTCATTGTTTTCAGTTTACCAAATAATAAAGTGCCTATCACTTCACATCATTCACTTTGTCCTGACAAAGCAAGTGTTTTACCAGGGTACAAGTGTTCTGCATGAGATGGTATGAAGTCTGTCCTCTGTAAAGCCTAATGAGATATAATTTAATTTGCAAAGAAAAATACATAATTAAAAGTTTCTCAAGAGCAAGTAAGAAACTAAATGTGGCTGAATAATTTAGCTACGTGAAAATGCTATAGCTACAAATGTAAAACATGAGAGCACTTGCAATAAGCTCTAACATTTGGCCAGCTCAGCAGCTGTGTTGCAGACCACAATTCTGACGCATAACAAGAAAACTATAAATGAGTGCGCAGTTATGAATTCCTGTGTTCAGTAACACAAAGCCAGCATTTCCTTATAGTAAGAGACCAGAGAGAGTGGATGAGCTCATTAGGAGATCACTTTGTCCATCATATGCAAAGCCCTTGCTTTGATCTCTAATATCACAAGAAACAAAAAAAGAATGAAAGAAAGAGAGAAGGAAACAGGGAGAGGAGAAGAGAGGAGAGGAGAGGAGAGGAGAGGAGAGGAGAGGAGAGGAGAGGAGAGGAGAGGAGAGGAGAGGAGAAACAAAGAAAAGAGAAGGGAGGAGTTGAAACAGAAACCCATAGGTCTGACTTGGGGGCCTAGATGTGCTATTTACCAGCAAATTTGACCAAGCCGTTTCCTCAGATAAATTAATGTAGTTGGGTTAAATCATCTTCAGGTCTTTTAATCTCTGAAACTCTGATTTTAGGTTAAAAGAAAACAGCTATTCCTGAAAATTTAGAAATATTGTGTATACGATTTAGTTCATTCTAAATGAAACCACATCTCACTCCCACCCCCAAACTTTTAATCTTCATCACACAATTCAAATATATATATATATATATATATTATATTCTATCTAATGTATAATATACGTATATTATAAATATATACAGAATATAAAATATTATATATAATATATATATATATATATATATATATATATATATATATTCCATCTCTAAAAACCCCCATGGTCTTCAATCATAACACTGTTCAAAACTCCAAAGCCCAAAGGTTCCTCTAAGACTTGAAGCAATGTTCTTATTCTGAGCACCAATAAAATCAGAAAATAAGTAATTACTTCCAATATACAGTAGTACGGAATAAATATTCCCATTCAAAAAGAGAATGCAACTGAAAGAAAGCAAGACCAAAACCAAGAGAACAAACACAAAACCATGCAAGCCCAGGTACACTGTCTGGGGTTTTTGATGAATCATTGGGACTCCAACAGCCTTGGGTAGTCTCATCCCTCAAGTTCTGCCATCTGAAGAACACATATCCCCTTTGGGGCAGTGTCCACTCCATGGCTGCAGGCATCCTCTGCAGATGCTCCATGATCCTGGCATTTGCAACATCCTGCGGTCTCCACTGCAACTAGCGCTCGCCTTCTTAGTGCCATACAATGGCTTTTCAGGGTCTTCCTGAAGGGCATCTGTTCTGTCACATGATCTGTTTCTTGTAGTACCTCTCACTCTTTGTTCTAGTTTTCTTTCAATTGTTATGACAAGACACTCTGACCAAAAACAGCTCGGGGAGGAAAGTGTTTATTTGCTCACATCTCCTGGGTCACAGTTCATCACTGAGGGAGGCCAACAGAGGAACTCAAGGCAGGAACCTGAAGACAGGAACTGAAGCACAGGCCATGGAGGAATGCTGCTTACTGGCTTGCTCCCCTCACCCATGCTCAGCCTACTTTCTTTTTTTTTTAGTTTTTTATTTTATTTTATTTTATTTATTTATTTTTATGTGTGTGAATGTACTGACTGCATGTAGGTTTGTGCACCCATGTCGTGCAATGCCACGGAGGTCAGAAGAGGGTCTCGGATTCCCCTGGAACTGGAGTTCTCCTGGAATTGGAGTCTCAGATGGGTCTCGGCTGCCATGTGGGTGCTGGGGATCGAACCCGGGTCCTCTGCAAGAGCAGTCGGCGCTCTTAACCACTAGGCCATCTCTCCAGCCCAGCCTACTTTCTTATATAACACAGGACCACCTGCCCAGGGGCGGCACCACCCACAGTGGTCTGGGCCCACCCACATCTCTCAACAGTCAAGAAAATGCACTACAGACATAGCCCCAGGCCAGTCCAATGGAGGCAATTCCCCAACTGAGGCTCCCTCAACCCAGGTATGGCAAGTTGACACTGAAGTTATCCAGCACACTCTTGAACCTTTCTTGCTTCCAAAACCAGTACAATGCAGATGGCATCACCAAGTTCTACTTTCACCTAAAGATATAAAGCCTGGCCCCCTTGGATCACAGGTGCATGGGCTTCCATGGGTCTCTGAGGCTGAATCTGAGGAAATAATTCACTAGGCAGATGGTTTTAAGAAGAGAAACTTGAAGTTTCTGCAAAAACAATTCAGTTTCAGAATTTCCCTGAAGCCAGTGACTTTGATGCCAACGGAAGAGGTTTTATTTCAGTGACTAGGGTCAGCTCCATTGTTTAACTAAAAAAGCTAAATGCGCCAAAGATTCAGTTGGACATCATGAATAAATTATGATGATTAACTGCACAGACTTGGCACCCCAATTAATGTACTGCGCAGTTGAATATTCTAAGGAAATACATTTTTACTATTATCACCTACTCCAAATGTGTGTGCACCTTAATTAGCTATGGTAGTCATTTCATGTTGTATACATGTATCACAACAGATATCAAAATTATGCTGTACATTATAAATATACACAGTTTTATACAAATAAATTATACCTCAATAAAGTCATAAAATAATAAATATTCATAGAATAGTTTTGAAACTAAATATCCCATGATGCAAAAAAAAACATTTTGACAAACTGCATGTAGCTAGTTATCCCATTAAAATGCACTCCACTAAACAGAGACTTCACAAATGAAGAAATAAAGATGGCTGAGAAACATCTAAGAAAGTGTTCAATGTTGCTAATAATTAAGGAAATGCAAACTAATATATTTCATCTTACTCCAGTAAGGCTGGCTATGACCAAGAAAACAAAGGATACCAAATGCTGGAGAGGTTGTGGGGAAAGGGGAACACCCATCCACTGCTGGTGGGAATGTAAAGTTATGCAACCCCTATGGAAAGCAGTCTGGACTCAAAATGAGCCTGCCACCTGACCCAGTCATACCACTCCTTGGTATATACCCACAAGGCTCATCCTATTACAGAGATACATGCACATCTATATTTATTGCAGCTTTCTTCACAATAGCAAAGAGCTGGAACCAACCCAAGTGTCCCTCAACCAATGGGTGGATAAAGAAAATGTGGTACATCTACACAATGAAATTCTATGCAGTGGTAAAGAAAGATGACATCAAGAATTTTATAGGCACATGGATGGAACTGGAAGCCATTATGCTAAGTGAAGTAACACAGTCCCAGAAAAACAAACGGCATATGGTATCCCTTATTTGTGGATGCTAGCTCCAAATCTCTATCTGTGAGACAAACTGAATAATTATTTTTTCTTTCATCTGTAGTAAATATAATGCCTGATGTTACTTATCAACTTGCTATGTAATGTAGGAATGTAACATAATATTTTTCTTTGCCGACATAAAACTCTACTGTCAAAATGTGAATCCCTAAACATGTTTTGTAATCAACCTATAGTTTCTTTTCAGATGTCATAACCTTGGTATATATGTGTTGTGTATATGTGCATATTTTAGACGGATACAAATTGGAACAACAACAAAAAAGACTGGGTCAAAGTTCTGACTGAAACAGCAAACTTCTGCCCAAAACAGTAAACTTCTGCATCAAAAAATTTAAAAAAGACTGAGAAAGGGCTGGAGAGATGGCCTAGCGGTTAAGAGCTCCGACCGCTCTTACAGAGGACCCGGGTTCGATCCCCAGCACCCACATGGTGCCTGAGAGCTGTCTGAAACTCCAATTCCAGAACTCCAGTTCCAGGGGACTCCGAGACCCTCTTCTGACCTCCGCGGCATTGCACGACATGGGTGCACAGACTTGCATGCAGACAGTACATTCATACACATACAGAAATAAATAAAAATTAATAAAAAAAAATTAAAAAAAAAAGACTGAGAAAAAGATGAAAGACATGATTGGCAGAATGCATGAGCTCTGGTGGGGTGGGAAGGCAAGAAAGACGGAATGGGTCTAAATTTGATTAAGAAATGTTGTATGAGGGGGCTGGAGAGATTGTCTAGTGTTTAAGAGTGCCAACTGCTCTTGCAGAAGACCTGGGTTTGATCCCCAGCACCCACATGGTGGCTGGGAACCATCTTGAACTCCAGTTCCAGAGGAATCTGATGCCCTCTTCTGACCTCTGAGGCATTGCATGACACGGGCGCACAAACCTACATGCAGACAGTACATTCATATACATAAAAAATAAAATTCTCAAAAAGTATAAAAAATGTATGAAATGCACAAAACTTCAATAAAAATAGTAAAATAAATAAATAAATAAATAAATAAATAAATAAAT